>CAEGAE010069999.1:0-35988 GCA_903067095.1 Girardinus metallicus | reverse complement strand
ATATATATATATATATATATATATATATGTGTGTGTGTGTGTGTGTGTGTGTGTGAGAGAGAGCGCTAAAGTTTGAAACTTTTATATCTTTCTATCTCTTCTTCCTCTTCTAGCGCACATTGTATCTCAATTCTTTGAAGTAAATATCAGAATTGTAGCTAAACGTGAAAAGTTGTCTGCTCAAAAAATAAAAAAAAAAGAAGAAAACAGAACTAAGAATATGTTTAAAAGCCTAACTAAATGCTGTCAATAATTATACTCTGGGGTGGAAATCATCATTTTAGTGATCAGTCTTTTTTTTTTTTTTGTTCAGCAGATGTTTGTTGTTTAGATCTGCAGCTTGCTTCTGATCCCTGAGGAGTTCTGGGGCTGGACGTCTTGTGTTTGGACAATAGATCAATATTTATTTATTTATTCATTTATGTATTTATTTTATACGGCGTTTCCACATTCCACTGACCGTCTAATTGGACCGAAGCCAAGTCACTGGAACCGTTTCTTTGATTCTTGTCATTTCTGTTGTCCTTTTGTCCTCGGTTCTGAAATTTTCCCTGTGATTTATTTTATTTCGTTTTTTTTTTTTTTTTTAGCCGTATATAAAACCAAATATTTTAAGGCCAGGCACCAGTTTCTTTTTTTAACAACGTATTAGATAGAAAAAAAAACCTCGTAATGAATAAAATAATAAATAAAAAGTGCCAAATAACAAAAGAAAAAAAAAAAGGAACAACAAAAATAACTTTTAAATAAAAGTAAAACGCAAATTTAAACACATTAAGCAGCCAAGACATGATAAAAAATGAACTAGGAAATGATGTTTTTTCCTGAATATTGTCTCCCGTTGATCATTTCTGGTTGTGAGAATACTGTGCGCTGATTTAAGGGCCGGTATAACGTGATCCATGCTGCTGGTGTTGGTCAGGACTCTGGCAGCAGCTATTGGGGTGAGCTGAAGCTGAACCACCCATTTGTTCTTTTTTTTTTTAATGCGTAGAACCCAGCAGAGACATCACTGCAGTAATCAAAGCTACCAAGAATAAAAACAGTTTCTCACCTTTAGATCTGCTCCGTCTAACTCTAAGTTAAACGGTTGTCTGAGCTGTTTCAGCAGGAAACACGCCTCTCAGCCTCAGAGTTCGTGTTTCATCACGGCCACGCGTCTGCCTGCAGAATTATACGAAATAAACCAAGTAGGCCATGCAGTAGTTGTCGTTTTACAAATCCAATATGGAAAACAAAGCATCGATGCCCTATGATTTTAAATAGAATATGCAATTAAAAAAAAAAAAAAATCGTAGTAGCTGCAGCGGTTTGGCTTTATGTTAATTACACCTTCATGCTCATGCCTAAGTAGTTTGTCAGAGAGGATCAATATTACTGCCTTGTTAATAAGATATGAGCTAAATCATATCCTGAAGCCAATTTTTAGCATGGAGTCTGTAATTAGGTTCTGACTGACTGTACTGCCTCACTATTGGATTATACTTGGACTGAATTGGACTGCGAGTGTATTTCACTTGGATTGACTCCGGTTAATCTGTACAAAAATGGATTATGTAAATGTGTAGCTATATATAAATCGGGTTTGCAATTGTAAACCTCTTGTTTTGTTGTTGCCCTTGTTGTTCCGTTGACTTTTAAACGACGTTGTTCAGACATTTTTAAAAGAAAAAAAAAAAGTTTGGCCATTTTTCAACAGCAGATGAAGAAGGGCAGAGAGGGAAGGGGCAGATATGCAGCCAACGGTTAGAGGCTGGGAATCGAACCGGGGACCACTGCGTTGAGGACGGTAGCATCTGCATTTGGTCTACCGCTGACCAATGTGGTGCCCCGTTCAGGGATTTTTTTTTATTTTATTTATTTTTTATGAAAAATGCTCAGTGACGATGTTGAGTGGAAACATAGATACAAAATTAAAGTGGCGTGAGAATTGTGCCCTGAGGAACCCCTTGTGTGAACTTTGCTTTGCTTCATAATCACAAAAATAAGTCTTACAAGTAAGACTTGCCAGCAAAGCAAAGCAATTACCAAATAATCTCACAAGGACTCGGATTCATAATTAAGACAAATGTCTTTGGTGTTGTTGAAATTCCAGACCGGAAACCATCTGAGAGATTTTTGTTTTGAAACCTCCAGATTAGGCTTTTAAAAAGGGGGCTTGACTACGTCTGTAGCTGCAAACAGTTTAAGAAAACATTTTCTTCAAATATGACGTATTCTTTGTTTTCCAATTTTCACATCAGAGCGCAGCGTAGAGGTTGGCATTTCATCCGTTTAGCGTCTGTCACTCATTGAGAGCTGACAGTGTTGTGGCTGCTGGAGTCGACGCGAAGAGGCAACACTTTCCCAGACATTTAATCATACGCTCATGAATACAGTCATTATAGTTATAGTCATACTCCAGGCTCAAAGTCTGTACGATTATGAGTCATCCTGGAATTTCATGTGGAAGGAAAAAAAAGAAAAAAAAAAAAGAATTGCAATGCTATTTATGGATTTCATGTAAAGTTAATCAAAAGACACCATCCCTCCTCTCCTTACACTTTGCAAGAAGCTGCAAGAGACTTGAAATGGATTGCAGAGTGTTCCTAAACATCTCTTCCCAGCAGCTCTTAAGGCTGAAGAGGGGCGCTGACATTTTTTTTTTTTAAATCTCTGTAAGACGTTTTTTTTCTCATCTTTCACACAAACACATTTGATACAAAAACACATCTGTGCAGACAAAACAACTCCAATCAGTGTTTTGTCTGTGGTTCGGTAC
The DNA here is from genome assembly GCA_903067095.1 of Girardinus metallicus. Lineage (NCBI taxonomy): Eukaryota > Metazoa > Chordata > Actinopteri > Cyprinodontiformes > Poeciliidae > Girardinus > Girardinus metallicus. The sequence goes on along the minus strand of CAEGAE010069999.1, from coordinate 33,227 downwards.
GTTAAAGTAGGCAACCGTGTTGCCAACGTAAGGAAATTAAAACACTATTTCACTTTCTCCGATCGCCTTTCTGTGGTGTTTCTTTGTTTGTGTCTTGGTGGAGTTCCCTGCCTTTAGGCGATTTAAAGTCTAATCAGCTCTATTGGGTAAAATGAGCAGCATAAATAATTGGTTAACACCACGCCTTGTGGAGCAAGCCGGAGGTTTGATGCAGCTAAGCGCTCGAGTAAAAAGACTAAAGAAAGATCTCTTACTTAAGGAGTGCACCTATCACTACGCCTGACATCACACAGTCGAATCCAGATGATTAGCAGATCTCCATATTCTCCACTGTGGCTGAATCTTGGGCGTCAGAGGTTGTGCATGTTAGTCAGGCTCCTGAACGCATCAGGAAGATGTCAAAGGCATCCTCTGAGGAGCGGCAATAGAAATGTGATTCTGGGCTGTGTAGAGGTTGGAGGTGGGGGGGCTGGAGGTTGCTATGGTGAAGCTATGCTGAGTAATAAAAGATGGGCTCCAATCTCTCAGACAAATGGGCCCCGGGGAGACACCTCCCCCAGTGAGCTCACTGTGTGAGCAGCTCGGTTCTGCTGCGATACCCCCAATTATTTCCTCGTTGGCCTTCTGTGCACATCTCGAGTCCTTACTGCCATCTTTTACCCTACAGACGATGCAACTTTTGGATAATACAATGAAATGCGTATTGTTCTGTGTTACTAAAGTGACAGCTTTTTTTGTTCAATACCACCCTGTACGTTAATATATCAGGGCTGAAACGATTAATCACGATGAACCGATAACAGAAATAAACGTCTGACTAATTTTGCAGTCGATTAATCGTTAACCAGAGCATGTAGACTAAAACAAAGGCTATTGTCTGACAGAACAACACACCTCAGAACAAAACTTAAGCCAAAACTGTAAGGAAATTATATACATTTTGTATTTACGATTAAAAATAAAACACGTCGGTAACCCAGAACTCCTTAAGTTGTATCGCTTTGGCCTCAACTGATTCAAATTCTGTAACTAAAAACATAAAATCTCATATTAAGTACCTTTTGATATCTGTTTAAAAAAAAATACAATAAACAAATCATCCCTACCCTGTATTGACTTTAAGTCATTAGTGGTATATTTTCCAGCTGCAGGTGCATCCTTTACTACAAATGATCCAACGTTCACTAAGGGAATGCTACTTTATTGAATTTAAAGGAATACAATTATTTTTGTATTTTAAAAAACAAACAACTGAATTGTTTATTTGCATCTTTTAATGTATTTCTAATGTTGGATAGGAAAAAAAGCTTAAATGAAAAATCAGCCAAATGTTTTTTACTTGATTAATCAATTAATCGGTTTCTAAAATAATTTAGTTGCAATTATTATAAGCCATTTTTATGAGTCCTAATACAAAGAAACTGTCCATTTTGTGAAACACGCAGTCTTGTCATGTTAGTGAAGTACACTTAAAACTCTGAGATTAAAAAAACAGCAAACTGCACAAAATAAAGCATGTAAATGTCACTGATCAAACTTATTATGTTTTAGTTTAAATAACGAGTGAAGTTTTCCTTACTTTCTTTAGACAGAACTCTGCATACACGACACCACTAAGGTTCATGAATGCCCAGATACAGATTTTGTGGCTTTAACATGTAGTTTCACTATATTGTAATTCACCAGAAACATGTGGTGAATTACCAATACGCACCTCAAACACATCGTGGAAAAATCTAAAGAAATCAGCCAAGATATCAGGAAGAGGATTCTGGACCTTCACCATTCTGGTCCATCCTTGGTTACGATTCCCAGATACCAGAAAAAGAACAGATATCATGTTCCTGTGTGTTCAAACAATTACATGTAAATATAAACAACACACATGAAGATAGCAGGAATAAAAAATTTTACAGACATCCCAAAATAAAAATAAAAAATCTGACTGCCACGTTTAGCTGGAGATGTGCCAATAGGCTATGCTGGAAATGTATTTACTTAAACCCGTGCATATTTTTGCACTAGTGCTACACAAGGCAGACCTAGCACCACTTTTTGTTTATCTTAACTCTCAGACCTGGCATTTATGCTTAACTGTGCTCCAGTTATGATTGGTAAAGTTGTGGATTTAGCTAATTGTTGTCTTCTGTGACCAAGCTTACTACTATTAGAAAAACAGGCAATTTATGTCTACAAATACCTGGAATGAAACTAGACTTTGATATCAGACGTTGCACATTGCATCGTCTGACATTCATTTAGTTAGACACAAACTGACTGAGGTCCCAATAAACAGCTTAACACTGCAGATATTAACACTTTCTGGAAATAACAGTGCCAAATTGAATTTGTGACCAGGACAGAAGTTTTTTGTAATTTTTTTTTTACCAATTCTAACTTGGGGGAAAAAATCCAGTGAAAGTTGCATTTCCGCCTTGAGAAATCAACTTTCTGTATCTCAACACTCAATCTAAAAATCCGACAACGCTGCCTCGCACTTAAAAATGTCTGAAGCTGTGGCGATGTGCTGCTTATTTACACTTTTTAATCTCATTGTTTGAGTCACATACATAATGTTGTAAAGCAGTGTTTATACAGTACGTCACTGGTTTTCAAACTGGGAACTGGAAGATGGCTGACATGAACGTGATGCCGATTCTAACTACGGAAGCACCGCAAACCCTGATGATTTAAAAATGCCACTTGGGTTTTATTGTTTGTTTGTTTTTTTTCAGAAACGGAAACTCAGAAACACCAACTTAGAAGTTTTAAAGGAACGCGGTATAAATTCAGAACGTACTCAGCCAGCATGTAAATAAAACATTGATCAAGCTTCGGTGCTAATTCAAGGCGCGTGTTTGAGGCATACATTTTAAAAAGGAGGCTGGAGGAAATTTAGAGAGCAAAGCAACCTGAAACATGTCAGGGAAGTGCGTGTTTGAACCACGATGGTGAAGAGAGAGAGAGGGAGAGAGAGAGTGCTGTGAAAAAGACAAGATGACTGTTGAAAGAAACTGAAAGACAGAGCTTGAGATAAGGGAGCAAACAGTCTGAGCCTGTTTCATCACTTAATCCCCGAATTTCTTTAATTTCCTTTCCCTGCTGTCTCAGACGTCAGCCACAAAAATGCTAACTTCACCAAGGAGAATCACACACAAAACATAAGCAGCAGAGGGACTAAATAACACAACTTAACTCTACATTACTCAACTCATCAGGTCATTACATGGCTGTCAGTATTTCCAATGTTTTATCACGAACCAAAACGTGTCAACAGTTGAAGCTGCCTGTGAGACGGCAAAACAGCATGCAGAAAGGTAATCAGGAAGACATTAAACAGCCAAGTGAATGCGGCTAATCAGTCGGTGCTCTCGCTGATTTCGAGTTTTTAACACCAACTGAGCTCATAGTCCTTCCATAACGATAAATTAAATAAGGCAGAGCCACGCTGGAGCTTCAGAGTCTGCTGAAAACAAAAGAGAAGCTGTTTTCCCACAAAAAAATAGGTTAATAGTGAAGACTAACCAACTATTTTGTAAAGATGTCTTGTCCGTTATACTCCTAAATGAACCTAATGAGTAGTTTCTTCTATTAGGTTGTGTTTTTAATGAAGAAGCCCTCATCAGGATTTCTCTCCAATATTGATCTGCCTCATTTAAGATCAGCCATTTGGTGAACCTGAGTTCATTTTTCAAATTTTTCAAATATGTAAATAAATATTACAGTTAAAGTTAACAAAGAGAATAACTTGTGTGCTTAAAAATCTCTGTACCTTTTGAATTTACACTAAAGTGGGTCACCTAGTGTTTCTTTCAACCGTGAACTGTGAAGGGGAAACCCAGATTTGTAAGATTCACAGCCTAAAATGTAGTTTGACATACAGTGCACGCATACATTAGCTATGAGTTTCAAAATCTACTTGAACAGCTCCAAATACTGAAAGCTGAACACAGTAAGTGTACGCGCAGAATATATTGCCCACGTTTATCATTAGCTGTGTTTCCATCACCAAATGCTCGCAAAACCTTTTTGATATTCCGCTTATGTCAAAAAAACCACAATTTCGCAATCGCTGTGTTTCCGTTAGGTAAGAAACGCAATTAAAATCCCACGTGAACAAGCTTCTTCACTCAACACGCCATTAAAAAAAGTGCCACCCAATCATCCTCCCACCAGCTCATCGTCTTTTCCATGAGTAGCAACATCCAGCTGTTGATCACGTGACTCGTGCGATGAGAAGAAATAAGTGTTTCCATTGCAGTTTTCGATGCAGTCGAAAAAATCGCCTCATCCTAGTGCAAGAAACTTTCCGAAATTAGTGTGTTTCCATTAAGCAAATTTATTTTCCTAATTCCAGTTTGCGCAATTTTATGGTCAATGGAAACACAGGTACACGTAGTCAGTGTGGTTATAGAGATAAATGGTCATAAAACGGCTAAAATCTGACAAATCTGATAACTTTGTTTGAAACTCGACTAGGACTTACTTTGGTTTTGAGCCTCATAGGGCCTGAATTACCCTAAGTGACCTCCGGTTGTTAAATGTTATTGATAAAAGTCAAATAAACACCTTTCCTTACAGTAGATCATTACTCCACTGAAAGGCGTTTTGGTTTATTACCAACAGGAAAATAAATAAATTGTTTTGGTCCATGTTGCAGTTGTCTGAAGGTTTTCCTAGTTACACGTGTTTTTACGTCCGATCAAATTGCGTAACTGGTTTGGAATTTGAAGATTCGTGAAGAGTAAAAATCCTTCGCCATTACTTTCTGAACTAAAGCTGAACAGTTAATTTATTGTCCTGAAACTCCTGAACTGAAGGAGTTTCATTGTGGTGTTTTGTCACCACAATGATGAAACTTTGAAATGGTAAGTAGATCTATCCGAAAGCTAACATGCTGTTGTTCTCTTCCAGAGTATGATTTGCATTCCAGCCTGTCTGGTCCTTTTCTTGCCATATTTCAGGCTTTGGTACATGTTAATGATCCCCTACATGTGAAGCTTGTGATTCCAGGGCTTCGGTATATTGTTGTAAGAGTCATTCATGCTGGCAGCTAACCGTAAAATAAAGACTCAATCGTCAGAATGGCAGAAACACTGGAGTCAGAGTCTTAATTCAAAGTCTAACCGTTTAATATTTATAATCAGCCAATGTTTTATTCTCTTAAAAGTATGGAGAAATGTTTCTCAGGGAAGAGACTGGATCTTTGAGTAGCAGGTGCTTTGGGAGAGCGGAGATTTTAAGTGTTTTCGATCCTGTTCTAGGGTTTCCAACATGGCTGGAAAAATATCTCAGTGTCCACCGGTTCCTACTTTCCAGTCTCAACCTTTGCTTTTGGCTTCTTCGCAGGTATCAACAAGGGTAGCTGCTTTTGGATCAATCACTTTCCGGAGGATAACGACTACGATACAGACAGCTCAGAGTACATCTTACGTAAGTCAGTGCAACCGCTTCATCTTCAAACACTCCAGCTTTTAATCCGCCGTCTTTTTTTTTGCCCCTCTGTGATGATGGAGTTATCACAAGAGTGCTTAATGTGTCATGACATCTCTATCCCCCAATAAAAGCCTGATGTCATGACGGGATGCAGCTCTGCTAGAAAATGAAGCGTTGAGCGATGGGGATCGTGTAAAACAAAGCTGACTTCTGTGCGAATGAATACCAAAATCTCATTTCATGAAAAAAGATGGGTTTAGTTTCATACGTTCACGAATAGGGCATCCCATTAAGTTATTTAGTTCTTTATTAGGAAAGGTTTACAAATTGGCTTGGATCCTATGGTGCGTTCACAAGCGCTTCTGATTTACATTCAAAGTCTATGTGGAGCGTCAGACGCTCGACACACATTTGGTGTGAACGCACCGTAAGGGTTAATTTAATTCACTTTAATTCTCATTAAACAGGTAGAAACTTTGATTTCTACCTGAGGGAAAAGAAAAAAAATGGATTTGTCCACAGTTGCTAGTGTCATCCACTTTGGAGTAGAGGTGGGCGGAAAGATCCAAAATATTGACAATATCGATTCCAAGTCTGTATGAGTATCGATACTAGTGTGGTAAGAACGATACTTTAATTCCAGATTCCCTCTTGAAATTTTAACTTATTTTTGGAATGTAGCTTTTTTGTTTTGATTAGCTCTCAAGTGATAATGTTTTGCACTTTATTTTAGGAAATAATGAACACATATTTATTTAGTTTTATGTTAATATGCTATTCAAGTATTTTGTAGGCAACTTTTAACTTTGTTCAAATTCTGTCCCATGTTTTATAGAAATAATTGATAGGAAAAACCACAACAACACCTGAAAGTTAGAATGGTGACGATATATCAAACCTAAATAATAAAAAGTATTGGTATTTATATTAGTAATACTGACCCTGTTTTTATTTGGTATTCCTAAAGAATAATGATCTTGGTTTTAGTTTAGCCCTAAACTTTCCATTTCTTAGTTTTCCTTGGTTTCCTTGCTGGTATGTTTTGGGTCATTGACACGTTGCAGGGTCTGGTCCCACTCTGGCTTAAACTGGTTTTGTTTTGCTTGGGATTCTTTTCACAGCTGGCCTCACATTTTTGTCCACATGATAGAATCCATGGAGGAAAGCACTTACCCCTAATATTCAATCAGACATTTTGTGGAAGAAACCATATATCCTCTGTTCTGTCTAGCTAATTCAATTCAAGACTCGCCTCCATGAAGAACATTATTCCAGAAGTCCTGGTCTTTGTTAGCAAATTTTATTGTGTTTCTTCTAGAGCAGTTTCCTTGGAGCTGTATCGTAGCAGAGAGCAAGGTGGAAGGAGTGGCGCACACATTGGAATGATTGACAGCACTAAGACCCGCCTCCTGGCTCTGATTGGTTGTTTCTAGTTAGCACTGAAAACACTGGGAGAAGACATATCAGCTCGATTTTTTTATTTATTTTTTGCACAGATTATCCGTCTCGTGCCATACTGTCATGTCTTCTGACCGTTTCAACATTTTTCATAAAAGTCACATGCAGCTTTAAATCCTTTACCCGACTCGTATGCTGCTACAGTCTTCTTTCTTAAAGCCTCACAAGGTTCTCTGGTTCTCATCATGATGTTCACAACGATTTTAAGAGAACACCAAATTTAAAAGTACACCGAATAATAATAATCTCAGAAATTATTTTCTGTGAACTATAAAAACAAGAATTATTTGCACTATGCTATTACTACATTTTTAGGTGAAGTAAAAGAGACTTTGTGAAAACAATAACACGTGGAAGTTACTGTAGTCTGTAGGGCAGAATGCTTCTCAGAGTGTCAGTCATCAGCGTGTGAATGTGTGCATGAATGGGTGAAAGGCTGAATGTAGTGTGAAGCGCTCTGGGGTCCTACGGACTTGATGAAGTGTTATACAAGCACAGACCATTTACCATTTAGCATTCAGTGCTGCATGAATCAGCCAGTCAGCATGTGGTACCCTCCCCCACATTTCCCACACCCTGTCTGGCAGCAGGGCCATGGCAAGCAAAGCAAAAATTAATATTGTGTGCTAGGAACAAAACCGACACGATTTAGTTTGTGGTCATACAGTTTGATAGGTGTGGCATCAGCTAACATGGAGTAAATCATTGTAAAATGCCAGGTATTCATTTTTACACCATTAATATCATGTTTATTCTGTACAGCCCATCAAAAAAACAAACTACTATACAGCATTAATGTGTCGAAACGCCTGTAGATTTTAATTCAAAAAAATGAGTCCAGTTGTCACAGCAGGACTGGCCTCATTTTTGAGAACCCATTGTCTTACAAGAAGACATTACCTTAAGCTAAAGGTTGCAGGCAGGTTAGCTACAGTCACAAAAAATAGCTGGATGTTTTTCACAATATGAATGACAAATATAAGATGGAAATTGTTGTGGAGGATGTCAAGAAGCTGTCAGTGTACGGAAAGAGCTGCAGGTTTTTCTGCCAAACTTGTGTTCTACTTGTAACACCACTGTCCTGTGTTGGTCATGTGTCCAGACTGGCTACAATCTCCCAAAGTCTTGTTGAAGAAGATATTATGGTCTGACGAAAGAAACGTTTAACTTCTTGGGGACAAGAACTTTTAACTTCATTCCACCATGATCCGGCATCACTTTTTTGAAATATAACTGGATTTGTTCTCAAAATGGATGAAATAAAGTTCCAATGAAGTTCCAAATACTGATGATTTTGATGACACTCATCAAAATGTAATGTCTCTTACTGGTTTCTATCAATTGTTTACTGTATGGTGTCTTTTATAACTTTGTTATTTTGTGTTTTTGGGACATGAAGCACACATGTGCTGTACAAATAAACTTGATTGATTAAATCAGATACGTATCCGATGGTTCCCAAAGTGTTTGTTTATGTTTTATAAACTAAATGTAGCACTGTGTCATATGAAAAGACTGTGGTTTCACACTTCTACCATCCACTGTGTGTGCCCTCATTAAGCACACCAACACTGGCCATTAATATTACTTATTGCTTTACTCTCTCTGTCATTTTGGTGCAGGTATAGTCCGCGCATCGAGCCTCTTTCCCATTCTCAGCACAGTCCTCCTGATGCTGGGTGGCCTGTGTGTCGGAGTTGGACGTTTATACACCAGGAAGAACAACATCTTGCTCGGCGCAGGCATCCTGTTTGTGGCTGCAGGTAGGACAAGTCTGACAGCCAGCATCACATGCATACACAAGGTTTATGATGTTAAATGTATTCCACCCAAATATACTCTGAATGAAAAAAGAGATTTTTTTTTTTTTTTTTGCTGATTCTTGTAAATATCACAGAGAACACGGAAAGGCCGGTCTTCTTTACACCCACATGCTGTTGTCACAACAGAAAGCAAGAGAATTTACACACCGTGTCATAATCTGAAGGCAGAGTTTCTCTTTTTAGCTTTTACCAATGACCATCTGCCTTCCTGTGCCTCTCTGCAGGCCTCAGCAACATCATCGGCATCATTGTTTACATCTCCAGCAACGCCGGGGACCCCAGCGACAAGAAAGACGAAGACAAGAAGAACCAGTACAACTACGGCTGGTCTTTTTACTTTGGCGCCCTCTCCTTCATTGTGGCGGAGTCGGTGGGCGTACTCGCCGTCAACATCTACATAGAGAAAAACAAGGAGACGAGATTCCGGGGCAAGCGGGACTTCATTAAAGCCACCTCATCCTCTTCGCCGTACTCCCGCATACCGAGCTACCGCTACAGACGGAGGCGTTCGCGCTCCAGTTCCAGATCGACCGACCCGTCCCGCGAGGCTTCCCCCGTGGGAATGAAGATGGGCGGCGGGTCTGGAGGCATGGGGCTGGGGATGGGTCTGCCCATGGGGGATATATCCATGTACACTCTGAGCAGGGACCCTCTGAAGGGTGGAAGTGGGCCCGCAGGACCGTACAGTCCCGAGAGGAATACCGGGTTTTTACAAGTACACAACTGCTTCCAGAAGGACGTGAAAAACGGGGCAAACCGGAGGACGACCCCCGTATGAGGCCTGGATCTGCTTCCTGGGTTGAGCAGTGCGCTTTATTAAATGTTGCGCCGCTGATGAGAAACAACAGTTTGTCACGCAACACATCACAAACGATTTTATTATATGCCTAGGTGAAAGAAGTGGGACAGTTTACATTCCAAGAACAGAACTAAGTTTACAAAACTACATTTTGTTTCTGAGCCTCTCTGATATGATATTTAAAGGGGCGGTATTATGCGTTTTCCAGGCACATAGAGCCTGGAAACATGAAACATGACTTTAAAGAAATTTTACTTTGTAATTTAGCACCTTGAAATTGGGCGTCTGTCTCCTTAAAAACTTCAGCTTCTTCTGAAACTCCGCCTTCAGGAAGACAATGGCGCTCTTCTTTTAACCCTTTAATAACGCTTTTGCCACCATTTCACAGAGAAGTAGCTCCTATAATGAGCTCCGCTAATTGCTGCCGGCTAGTCTGAAGGTGCCAAATGGGGGAGTCGCGAGGCAGGTCTGCTCTGTAAGGCAGAAGCTCAGAAACCGAAGCTCCGAGGAGGAGCTTCTCAAAAGCGGAGCTGGGTATGTCCAGGCATTTTGAACAGCTGAACAGTTGCCACGGGAGATTAAAGAATTTCTCAAACGTGCATGAAAAAAAATCAGGAGAGCATTCCTGGTATGTTTATGATGAGGGAATAACATATCATGATAAAAAGCTCAAAAAAGTTTATTTTACATAATACCGCCCCTTTAAATAGTGGCCGCAGGTAGATGTAGCATTGTTTCATGAAAGTCATGTTAAAATATTTTAACTACTTGGAAAGACGAAGCTGACAGAACGTTCTCTGAAGGTGACTGATTCATGGGAAAAAAGAGCAACTTTTACAGACTTAATTCTGATTTTGATTTCAGTTCAAAGCATCGAAGTATTTTTTGTGTTTTTCTTGTGAAATGCTGTTTTGAAAATTAACCGCTTTCACTGTTTTGATGTAATATTGTTTTTGTCTCCAGTATTTGGTTTGCTCATATTATGCGACTGTCGTCTTATGCTGAAGTTTAGGACTAAAACACAGACGGTGCTAACTTATTTTCTTAGCTCTACGATTTAAACGCTTTCACCGTATCTCATTAATCTTTTATGGCGCTTGAGCAGAAGTCACGTGATCAATGTGTGCGTTGTAAGTGTGTGGGAGTATGTGCTTGTATGTTTAGTGGCTCCGAACGCAGCATAACTAAATGAAACTATGAATTTGTGTAAATAAATGTGAATGAAAATGCACACAGTAATGACGTACATTCCAACATGCTGCGCAGGTTTCTGGTGTAAATGTTATTTACGAAGGCCTGCCTGTGTAATTTGCTCTCAATACGCTCAGGGACGACGCACGGAACAAACGAGTTCCTCACTTAAGCCAGACAGACTGTTAAAATTGGTTTGTGTGAAAACAACAAAAATAAGGTCATACTTTTAGGGATGTTGACAAACAAGGAGATATTTTTGGCATCTTTTCCCCAGAGTCTTTAGAAGAAACCAGTGTCTTACGTGCAGTGGCGATTTAAGCTAATAGTGGCTATTTAGAGCAGGATCTATTCAAGAGCAAATCTCTCACCCAAAGATATTTCCTAGCTATTTTAGATAATGTGACAATTATTGTTTATATTGTAAAGACGGTTTTCCAACAAGACAAATCCAGTTGTTTCCATGTGTGGCTCTGAAGCTCCGCACAACTCGGAACGCTATTGGTGATTTATTCATCAGGGTAGCTGCACTCTTTATTTTGTTACCCGATACAGACAGCTGGGAAACGAAAGCAAAATTATATTTTCTAGGCAGGTTATAGAAGATTTTTATAAATTTGATGGTACAAAAAAATAGTGCAAAGGGAGATGTCCAGGCACATCTGGCTTATCAGTTGCGGGGTACATTTGGCAGTCACCGTGTGCATGAATAAACCTGTGTTTATTTAAAGAAGATGGTGCCAAATTATCTGGTCATCCTATTTAAATTAAGAATGTGCAAGTACAGCAAATCTACACAGGAAAAGCTGCATTGTCAGTTTTCTGGTTTAGAAAATTTTGATGCTTATTAATTTAGGTTTGAAACAGTTTTTCTGTACAGAGCTAGTGCATGGTGGCGAAAGCTGAAATATCAGAGTGAACCTTGATATAGCAGTACTTTATTCCTAATTCAAAACTTTGAATTATTAGACTAATATTAGGCACTGTCAACATTGGAACTTTTTTTTTTCTAAAAGGAGTTGTAGTTCCAAAAACATCCATTTCCAGAAATGTTTTCATCACAGAATCACGGAGGACAGCCCAAGTTGCTACACTTACTCCCCCAGACCTGTAGGTGGCGCCAAACATGTAGTCGGGACATGTTCATAGAACCTCCATGCAGGGTTAGAGCTAAACACGAGAAGAAAGCAAGAATGGCGAACAACAAAACACAAGGAGTATTAATCTTGAAGTTGGTTAATGAACAGATGCAGCACAAAATCAAACATTTAACCCACCATTGTTGTTATGTACGACATGCACGGCTAGTTTGGTGTTCGAGGTTAGGCTAAGAAGAGTTTTCACAAAAGGGGCGTTTTCATTGTCCACAGGAATGTGGGAGGGCAAACTTTCCCATTCTGTGACCCTTTTTCAAAAGAAAAAAAAAACAAAAAACCATACAGTCCCTTAAAACAGTTAAAAACTTTCCAGCTTAAAAAACAAAGTTCCTTTGTGCGTCGGGCCTTAGAATTTTTTTTTATTAGCATTCTTGTGCCAATGCTAACTGGTATTAATTAAAAAGCACAGGCATGTGTTAATGTATGGAGTTGATTTATTTATTCAAGCCTAAGGTTCTGATTACTAAAAACATGAAAGAAAACTGAAAAATAATTTAACTACCCCTTTATTTAGTCTTTTTTTGTTAAATCTTATATGCAGTGAAAAAAAAATTCTTAGGAATTACCAACAATTTTAGCACTGAGTTAGCGCTTACCTCACAATAGTTCATCTCAATTTAGTTTGGGTAGCATTTGGAATGAGTTTGCTATCTTTCTTTTTTTCTTACAAATTTGCTTATTTGTCGACGACGACATGACTGAATTCAGTCGATCAAACAGAATTGGAAAAACCATTACCACCACCAAAAAAATAAAATAAAACATTAATTTACTTTGCTGAAACACATTTCTCCAAATATCCATTACCTTCAGTGGGAGCTGTCTGGAGATTTTCTTCAGGCATCATCTTAAAATCACTGGAGATGAACCATTTTCCACGCTAAGCAACAACATGAAATGTCTCTGAATTCACTCTATGTGTCACATAATTAGCACGATTAAGATGAAAATTACACAAAGTGTTAAATTGGACCTTTGACCAGTGAGGGCTACATATACACTTGTTCAAAGTGCTCGGAAATCTTCAAGGTTTCTGATCAGATGTGTTCGTCTTTAGACCCTGTTCCAAATAGCCATTATCCTGAAACCCAAATGAGAATTTCATGCCAGGATAACGCTGACACGCCACATGACGGCACTTTACAAAAACAATCCGTCCCTTTAGCTGGGTTATTTTCTGCAGCCACTGCCTTTTGTGTAGAGAGAGGTTTTGTACGGTAGCAGTTTTCTATCATGTCGCAGTGAGTTGACCGACGTTCACGGTGTCGATTTTGAAGAGGTCGAGCAAATGAACCATCAATAAATGCTGTTGTGTCAGGATGGAGTGACGTGACTTTCTTTTGCAACAGTTGCATGATAAATAGCAACGGATTTTCAGTTGGCAACAAATCACAGAATAAACTGTAGAAAATCTGCAGACATCATAGACATCATCTCTTCCCGTCTGGCCATTTCCGGCTTTGCTAATTTGCGATAGTTGTTGTTGACTCAAGCATACGAGAGGAAATACTTTTCTGCTAACAACTGGAAATCAGTGTGCTTGAAGCATTTTTTTCTTGTTAGTCGTCTTTAGATTAATAAATAATTACTCTCTTATTTTGAGATGGAGCTTAATTTACTGTAATAATTGCTTAATTTAAATAATTATCTCTGTCTTTAATTGGCCAGCTGTCAAGTAAACCATGTAAGTCTTTGTTGAAAAAATAAGAACTAAATGGGACATTAATCACCTATTATTGTACGTTATATCACAACAGAGAATCTGATTCAGTGAGTAAATATTTTATTTTCATGTTCCTATGGTGATTTAGTTAATTTAAGTACCTAATATTTAACATAAGAAGTTAAAGACCAGGTGATTTCAGAATAAGCTTCGTGACTAAATAAAGTTGGGTAGTATTTGTGAATGTATTATGAAGAATAATCTAAAAATCCCCTTTTACTATATACTTTTTTCCTCTATTTTTTTTTTTGTTGCTCTTGTAGTTTTCTGATTTCCCTCCACTTCATTTATACTTGGATTATCTTTTTTTGGGGGGGATTTTTCTGACTCCATCTAAACACCGATTTGGAACAACAAAGTTTGTTAAAAATCGAAGCAAGTGTAGTTCTTAATTGATGCAAACTTCATCCAAAGTGGCACACTAAGAGTATCTTGCGAGCTTTGATTGACCCAGTAGTATCTGGTTAACACTGCAGTGCTGATGTGGTTGTTAGGTTCTGGCAGCCAGCCAGACAGCACAGGAAATCAAGATCAGCCAACTTAATGCTTGATTGAGCTAACAGGCTCCCGAGAGCTCATCCAGAATTTGAATAGCGCGTCTACAAAAAAGTTGCTGTGTGTCGTATTGCTGGATCAGATTTTCTGGCTTGAAGCGTGGCTCATGCTCGACTGGTTTCCACGTCTGCTTAATGGTTTGTGTGCTGCTTAGAGATATTTGTCAGAAGTCGTAATCGGTTAAATTCGGTGCATCTGTAGCTCAGTGACTACCATGTGTGTTTTAAAGGGTGAATACTCAGCTCCACCAGCCATACTTGTCATTCCGGTCACTGACGTTTACAAGGAGACGCCTTGAATTAGAACAGACATATTTAAAGTCAGCATGAGACTTGTATCTATGTTATGCCAAACTGGTTTGATGTCCACGTTTTCCATTCCAGTCATGAATATGAGCAATTTTTCCTCCCCCCCTCCACCGTTTCCGTCTCTGCCCATCACCGGACCTGTGAGGTCCGGTGGATGCGAATGCCATGAATCCTGACAGATATTTTCATCCACGGGAAAGCTGGCCCACCTCCTGTTGCGTGTCGGTGAAACATCTCCTCCGGTAATTGAGGGGGAAATGGCAGAGTCACCTCACTACGCAGTCACTGGAATAACCAACATGCTAGTTAGCGCTCACAACTCACCGCCAGTCTATATATGGCAGAGGCTGCATACTTTTTACACTCAAACTGATACATGCAGGAGCATGAGAACTTTTATTTTTTCTTTTACAGTTGACGAGGACTTCCTTTTTTTTTTAAGAATTATTTTTGGAATTAGTGGCCTTTATTTGACAGTAGTCAGACAGAGAAAAGGGGACACAGACATGCAGCAAAGGAACCGACAACGTGAGACGAGCCGCGACGAGATCTGTAGCTTGTGCATACGGGTCGCGCGCTCTAACCACTGCGCCACGTCACGCCCCACATACCACATTTTTATCAAGTAACTGGTGATAATTAACAGTAACTTCAACTTTCACCATATTATTTCACCACAACGTACCTGTCCAGGCTCTCGTTTTGGCCGGGAAACCACTTCTCTTACTCCTGTTTCCCAGTTGTGCTGCCATATTCTCACATTACCTAAATTACGTCATCAAACAACCCTCCTCAACCCCGCCCCCTTTCGCCCCTCGGTCTAATGGCGCGTTCACACCAAACGCGTTTTGAGCGCCAGGCGCGTCTGGTTTACATTAAAAGTCAAACGCTCGAAACGTGTCACGGCTTCAGGTGAATGTCACACGCGACAATCAAATCAATGTTAGTGAATTAAAGAGGAAAAAATCCAGACCTGATTTCCGCAGGCGTGTTGCCTCTCTCTTTTCAAATTCTTTTTTGAAAATGTAAATTGGCTGACATTTTTTTTTCTGGGCAGGGGTTTGAATTCTCGCTCTCTCTCTCTGTTGATGCCTATGCTGTGCTGTGAATCCAGAAAGTGGAAGCACACATTGTGACAGCATCTGCCCCTCTGCTAATAACTGGATTTAGCCAACAGCAGTTGAAGCTTGACCTTTTTTAATCTGGGGAAAGCTCGGCTTGTCATAAATTACGGCAACATCTTCAGATGTTCAGTAGCCTTCAAAATAAAAACATGCCATATGTTATACTTCACAGTGTAGTTTAAGATGTAAGCATGCATTATTTATTTGGAACAGTGATAGAATATCTGATTTAATACGAGAAAATACAGTTTGACGTAGTTCCAAAATGCAGAATGTCATTTATTCACATTAAACTATATAACAAAATGCATTTACAACATATATAACGTATATATTTGAAAATTCAGTTGTAAATTTACTTGTTCAAATATTTATTTTTCTAACAGTGTATGACCGATTTGCCTCAGATCACAATTGAAATTTAGAAAACCCGAGAAGAAGAAGAAGAAGAAAACAAATGGACTGGTAAGCTGAGCTAATCAGTCTTAATGAATGCAGCCGTGCATCATGACTCATTTCAATCATTTAGATTTACTGGCTCGGTCGACTCCGGGCCACGCACGATTAGTCCATCGGACGAGGTCGACTCCCTCGGAAGACATGCGAAGCACCCAAACCTTCCCTGTGGACTCAAACTGCCAACTCTCAGCTGTCAGGCGACAGCGTCAGTGTGATGGAGGGTCAAAGGGGCAAACCAGTCGATGTCCTTCGGGTCAGGTGTTGCTGCTCTTTTTAAAAGTCCCTCAGTCCATCAAATGGAGAGACTTCATCCAGATTGGTTACCATGATGATTAAAACTTCTGCCAGACGTGATTTCTCTCTCAAATTTCAGTCAGAGATCAGAATCCGAGCTGCTAAACTCTTAACTTCAGGGACAGATAAATGTTTAATGAATTTTCCGTCTTGAATCAGCTTTAGATTTTTAACATCAATTCCTGTGTTTACTGGTAGCTCCTAAAGTAAATCAGATTTTTTGTTTCGTTTGTGTCTTTAGCTCTGTTAATTATGAGCAATCATGTCTCGGTTTGATTAATAATTTAATTCTTATTTTCTTTAATCTTTAGCCCGTGTTGATTTTTCTCAAAATTAATTGAACAGCGCTTTGCGTGTTGATTATAAATAGCCATCATTTTTGAGAAATGCACAGCTTACTGCACAGAAAACATTGAAGAAACAGCCATGAAAATAGCTACTCTAAGTGATTTTTGACACCGAATGGTTTATGAGTATCTATACCATTTATTATTGCTAAATATTTGACGTTGAGTGGGACCTCTGCTGGTGCAAAAAGAAAGTAGTAAACAGCTGCTCTAAAGAGACTCGATGTGAGCTGATTTTCCACAGGAGGGAGGGAAACATTATTTGTAATATCCCTTTACTGCAAGTTGAATTTCAATCTGTCTTTTACATACCTTATGTTTAGTATCTCACAAAGCTAAAGTGAATAAAGCTGATTTACCGGCATGCGTTCTTCCAACAGTTTAATAAACATCCTACGATTTAAACACACCAAAAGGTACAGACATTTTTATAAAAATTCTACAAATAAAAAAACAAATCTTGACAGCAAATAAAAAAAGCCTACGGGTGTTTATGTATCTTTCATGAACCTCGCTGAAGTTATTTAAATGATTCAGAAACACGGCCTTTTTGCAAACTCTTCCTCTGCTTCGTGAAACATAAAAAAAATAAAACATTTAATAGAATGGATTTAAGTTTCCCAGTTTTTCTGGGAAAGATTGTTGATTGAAATCTACAAAAAAAAATAAACATTATTTTTGAAAGCTAGTAGGTAGTAAACCATTACCAATGTTTGTTTGTTTTAAAGTTTGTATTGTATTGTGTGTGCATGTTAGGGTTGCAGTTACTAATGCCCTTTGTAAGTATTGAAAAAAAAAGGCACATTTATAATTTGTTGTTGATTTTTTCAGAAACTGTAAGAAAGTAACAAAAACCCTATTTACTCCATGAATTTTTTTATTTTTTACCTGACTTTATGGTTTACGATTTCTCAGCGAACACATTGCTACTGACAATAAATTTACACTGTCAGTAACACTTCATTATTATACCCTTAGGAAAATGTTGTCTGCAGCTGCTACTGATCCTGATACAAGTGGTGAGTGACGTCTGGTTCCAGTTGGCACCAAAGTAAGCAGGTAAAAGGGTTTGCCTGGAAGAGCAGGAACTCGTCTCTCTTATCTGCAGAAAAAGGAATCTTAGTCCGAGACCCTTGGAGGTGCTAGAGCGCCACAGAAACATGCCCTTCTGAAATCTTATTTGTCGTATGGTGTGTTTTTTGTTTTTGCAGTTTGTAGTGTGTGGCCCAAGGTATCTTTTCTGGATTTAACAGAATTCATTACCAGTAATTTTGCCCAACAACAGCTGCATCAAACAGACTTCTTCTTTATACTGTACACAGAATAACCTTCATTTTTTTTCATACATCTTAAGTGTATGCCCTTTTTATTCCCGACTTGATCACCTGTCCTCCAAAATGCCTCGGACTACAACCTCAACCCAAAGCGCTGATTAATGGGAGAAGAGTCCTGGGTTATGCACATACACTATCCAGGAAGAACAGAAGCAGAATGTGAAAAACAATAGCCGGGGTCAAAATCCAGGCAAAAGTCAAAAACTGTGCGTCAAAAAAAACAGAAGGCAAATGCAACAGTTGAAGGATAGGCAGGGTCGACGGACAGCTTCATAGCTGGGACTAATGACCTCACACTGAACCCGAGGGCGCGAGGCACAAAAATAGAAGCCTGGCAGGTGGAGGTAATCAGTGAGATCAGATCCACATGAGAGAAAGTGGAGGAAGCAGACGAGCCAGGAGAAACAGCATGAGCAAGAAAACAGACCAATCGATTCATCACGCGTCCAGAGTAATCCTCATATCAAATCAAAACAAAACAAAAAAATCCAAGCAAAATAGGTTGAAATGTGTTGTTACTTAAAAGTATTGGTTAAAAACAGCTGCTGTCCCAATTGATAATTTATGAAAAGGTTTTCCTTCACCAAGGTTCACACAAAGTATAACTGCGTCTAAGCGTGCTCGCCGCGCAAGGTTCCACTGATGAATAAAGAGAACCTGAAGCTTGCCACATATTTGGAGAAGCCAAAGAAATAATGGATACAGTGAGGAACTAAAATAGTATGGAGAAACCACATTTGAGATCAGACAAAGACAGGATGAATGGAGAAATGGGCCAGGATATTAGTGACGAGAAGTTGATGAAATTAGAGTGAATTTCTCAGCGAAACGGTGATTGCAAACATATGGGCAAGGAAACCGTTAGTTACAAATCTGCTAAGACGAGCTTGCATGGCCTTGATTGTCCTTCAACTTGAACCAAATTTAAAATCTATTGGATAAAACTGAAGGTCAAAGTGCATCGGGAAAGGCTCCCATAACTGTCAAGATTTAAAGGGAGTTTAAAGTTGTCATCACCAACAAAGGCTTTTCAAAGTACGAGACAAACTCAGTAAGCATATTTAGCTCTTCCCTGTGGTTTTTCACCTTAATACACAGAGCAATTTAAGGACTAAATTGTTTTCTTTGTTTGTGTCGATTACTTCAATTGTTACCTAAAACTGATCCAAATAATTTGAGGACTTTCCAGGTTTCTCAAAGTTCTTTGAAAAAATAAAGTTGGTTCATGGAAACCTTTTCATCATCACTGGCCAAACTGGTTCGGTATTCCTCTAATTGCGCTGTCATCATCTAACATGCAAACTGTAGTCCGTAGGGTCAGGAATGTAAGTCTCGGGAGTTTAGCCGTTTCCGTGAGCATGGCATGATCCGACCTTTGGGTGACCCTGCTGGAGTCTTCCAGCCTTGTTGGATGTTTTTTTCCAGTTGTGAATAATCTTTCTCACTGCAGAAGTATGAACTCCAAATTACTGGAAAATGACCTTATATCCTTTCCCAGATTTATGAGAATCAACAGTTGCTCCTCCAAGAATATAGCTGATGGTATCATGCGACTGCGGCAATATAAATGACTAGCAAACTGATTCTGAGGGGATTGGTGAGCAGTAGGGTTGGAACGGTTGTCAGTCTAGTTCTCAATTTTAATCACTTTTTTTTTCTACGTTCAGCACTCCAGAAATACATTAGCAACAGATAATCAGTCAAATGCAGCTTTTGAAATATCAGTCATGTCATAAAGTAACCTAAAACCAGTGTGGCATTTTAACATGGTACGTGCCCCACAGTCTGAGGTTGGTTCTGATTCTTGGGTAATAAATAGCGAGATAATGATGATTTCAAAATATTTTTTATTCACTTGGCCAAAAGCAAATGATTTGTTCAAATCTGAATCTGAATGAAAGAGTTAGTTTAAGGCGAAAATTCAAATTGTCCCATATTTGTGAAGAGTCAGACAATCAGACAGTTCGGAGGCTGTATTTGGAGAACCTTGTTGCTACTTAACTTGAGTCTTGAAATATTATATTGTGACTCAGTGATATCCTGCATCCTTTTTATAACTTTAGATTGTATATTTTTATCTATGAATCATCCCATGGACTATGTCAATGACTAAGTAAGGGCTAGAGGTGTGTGATATAGGATTTTTTGGTATTGATGCGATACCCAGCAAATATAGGGCTCGTATCACTGATGTCAATACTGATACCGATACTTTTTATTTAAGTTTAATATAACATCAAAGTGACCTTTAGGCGTTTTTGTTGTTTTTCTTTTGAATTATTTTGTAGGACAGCATTTGCAGCTGTCGACAAAATACTTTAATAACATATTAACATAATATGTGTGAATTTTTCTGAACTAAGCCGCAAAAAATGATCATTTGAAAGCAAATAGAAATAAAATCTTTTTTAGAAGGAACTACAAGACAAAGTGAAATTACATTTCAAGAAGGAATCTGAAACTAAAGTATTGCTCTTTCAATGCTGGCATCGATCTGATACCGATACTGACCTTGTGTCGATGTTATCGATATTTTGGATTGATCAGCCCACCTCCGTTGAAGGCCTCATCCTTGCTCTCTTAAAGATACTAGAAGTGGAAGCTACTTAAACTTGTGCCAGTTACTCTTTTCTGCCAATGTCGTTTTCAATATGTGAACACAGTCGCAGGGTAAGCAAAATCAGAATTTGCATTTTACCTCTTTTATTTTGACGTGCTGCAGAAGGAACAGTAAAAACCCCAATACAGGTTGAGCAGCTGGTCACCAAGGCAACAGAGGGTACAGTAGCACCCGATGGCATAAGAAAGGTGTAATTTACTCCAGCGGTCAACACTCTCCGCAACAAAGCAGCTGCTGGTGGATCATGTACCTCAGTGTTGGACTGCTGCTCTCCGACACGTCTTTGAATTGCTGCTGCGAGGTTTCCACTGAACAACAGAGTCATATTACTCATCGACTAATGATCCGATAACTGATAATAGCTTAATGGTTAAAAGGTTATTTGATCGGCAGCACCTCACAGTGACTTTTTTTAAAAGAAGCGATACAAGCAAAAGCTTTTCGGCATGAGGTTTTCCTTAATATTGGGATCCAGTAAAGACAAAATTACATCTAATATTAGAGGAAGAAGCTTGTTCTTACATGTTGGTGTGATTGTTTCTTTATTTCTTGAACCTATTGGTGAATTTTTGTTTTAAAGTAGCTTTTGATTTGCTATAGAAGTCCAGGAGATAGAGCTGATTTACTGACACAGAGTTTACCTCAACAGTTAATATCAATTTCAAAGTGTACTGCCCTCCCATATGGGAAGTGTTCCTGTTTTCAGTCGCAGCTCATTATAGACACAAACACTTTCTTCTTATAAATATAGTATATAGAGACAAATCCATACAAAGACATCACAGAGCTTTGACTCAACAATATCATGTGGCAATTAAACAAGCAAGAAAGAGACAATTTGATACCCTCCTAAAGGCACTTCTTTAAAATTCAGCTTGCATTATTATAAATAAAAGTGTTATGCTAATACTCTTATAATGGCACTTTGCTAATCTCATCACAGTGATACTGTAACAGGATAAGCGCAGAGCCTGACTCAATGGTCATTTATAGCATACAACACCCTGAGAAACACACCCATTCCCCAGCATGGCAGACAGTCTGGTCATCAACTTCTCTGATCTACCCCAACAGCTGACTTTGTGAACCGTCCGTAGAGCGGTGGCTCACAGTACGAGGGGAAAGAGGGACATGAAAGTAGGACAGAGGAGTCTGGCCCCCTTCCCTTCGAACCAGAGGCGCAGATTTGCGGTAGCGAGAGAGAAGACACTCGTCCTGGGTGGAGAGAGGGAAAGGACGACCACGTTTTTTCCCTGAGACTTACCGAGGCCCGCCGAGGGGAAGGAGTTTCAGAGTGTCAGATCAGAATATCGAGTCTTACGTACTTTTTGTTGTTGTTGTTAACTGAGTAGAAGTTACACCAACTGGAAAACATGCACAAGCGCACCAAGATAAAGATCGCCATCTTCGTGCTGGTGGTGGGTATGGCGTGCATGTTCACGGCGGTGGTTACGGACCACTGGGCAGTGCTCAGCCCACAGGTGGTGAGGTTCAATGAGACCTGCGAGGCGGCACACTTCGGCCTTTGGAGGCTGTGCAAGAAGCACATCTACATCACCGAGCAGGACTACGAGAAAGGGCATGGCTGCGGACCAATCAGCCTGCCTGGAGGTAAGACAAAAAAAATCCTGGCAAAACACTTTCTAACTCATCAGTAAAGTCAAAACAAATCATAAAAGTTTAGGTTTTGAATGTGGCGAACAATTTAGCCCCACGAAGCGCAGCTACAGCTTTTTGCACCACAGCCTCTCCTGTTAAGCTTGAAGCTACTAAGAATAGAGGGCCTAACAGAGGAAGTCCCAAACTTTTAAGATACTTTTTGAGATATTGAAAGTGGCATCTCTTTTTAATGAAATATACAAAAATAATTGTATTGTAGAAACAAAGTAAACACACAGTATCTCAGGGTGTTTTCACACCTGATGGTTCGGTAGACTTCGACTGAGGACCAAAATGGTGACGTTTGTTACATTTTTAGCCGATGCAGTTCGCTTTCATTCCTTTGAAAAACCTATTCCCCTCCTCGCCTGCGGTGGCGCTGCAACAAGAACCACTGAGGGAAACAACACAAAAACCTCAGAAGACATGAGCTCAACTTCCTTCTTTACAAAATGTAAACAGACATGGAGTGGCATCAGATTTTAACCGTTGTAGGATTTCTCTTTTGTGTTTGGAAAAAGTCCGAGCCATTTCTCCCTCTGGTCAGACGCTATTTCACGTTTTCCACAAGAGTCACGTTGTTGGTGAGAGCGCATGTATGGCATTACCCAGAATGCCATGCGCTATAATATGCTTTAGGATCTGTCTCTAGTCCGCTAGCATCCGCGTATGCATTTGAACCGCGCCATAGTTCAGAGGCAAATGAGACCCCAACACTTCATGTGAAATTTGAGGACTACCAGTAGGTTTTAATACAGGTTTTTAAGAAAAAAAAAAAAAAAAAATGTGCAAATTATTTTTTTTTTTGCTCTGCTCGCTTATATTAGTGTTTATATGATGAATATTAATTTAAGAGTATTTAATATACATGTCGAGCTCTCCAGTCGGTGGTAACAGGTGGCACATATTTTGGATTCCGGAGTTTTTAGCTACAATAGTTGCGTGTAATTAGGATAACATTTAATCACAGTAAAAACAAATGAATGTGATCATCATAATGCTGTGCAACAATAGTCTGGATTAGCTATGAATAACTACTAATAACTGCTGAAAGTAATAAGTAATAAAACTAGTAATTTGGATCAAAAACAACTTCTTGGACACATCATGCATGTTGCTGTTTAATTTGATGGAAGTGAAAAAATAGTTTGCTACAAGAAAACGGCTTCAAATTGTTGCTAACTTTCTAAAATATGAGTGGATTTTTTTTCCCCTTGAAGATTTCTTCTGTTTTTTTCTCCTTGTTATACTGTGATTTTTCAGGTCATCAAACATAATAATATTAGACAAAGTTGCTGATTTTATTTACTGAGGATCGAGAGTCATCCAGCCAAACCAACATGACATTCCATGAAAAAATAATTCTCCCTGTTGGCAACATTATAGTTCATTTATGATTTACCACATTTAGGATTTTTTTTTCCCCCACAAAGGGCCAAATTGATTTGGTAAAGCTTGTTTCCATTACTGCAGACGTTTTTGCTTGAAAATGGCTTTTTGTATTTTCTCATGTTCCCCTTTTTACCCCATAAGGATGTGGTTGTTGTTCTGAAACATTAAAGTTTGAGGAAAAAAAGTAGCAGCAACAAAAAATTGCAATAGGCCAAATACTTTCTCCTCAGCGTTGTATTACATTATTATTTAATTTACTGGCAGTACCACTCGTAGCCGATATGCTTCTTGCTACTGTTTTTGTGGTAAAAGGAAAAACAAACAAACAAAAAAAAAACAGCATCTACTAATTGTTTCAGCTTTTCTTTTCCTTTTGAAGGAGGGTTTAGGTTTTGTGGCTCAGGACTAATTACATTTATCAGAACCGAAAACAAAATGGCTCTCTGGGTTGAAGAGGGTGCTGACCTCTGGGCTCTGCAAACAACAGGAGTGTGAAGACTTAATCAGACCGCTGCAGGTACCAGCCAGAGACACTATAGTTTATAAGCTACAGAGTGTAAAGAGACCACCAAAAAACACTAAATTTCACAACAGCTAAACAGTTTATTCCCACAGTGATTGCCACAAAACCTGCAGAGAATAGCTTACGGTGTACATGTTATAAAACAAAAATGCATACAGACATCTAATGGTGAAAAGAAAAGCTCAACTTATGAACTGCGTACAAAAGAATTATGTTCCTTTGTACTGAAAGTGGTGAAAATGAAGTGTTTTTTTAAGACTGTCATTGTTTAAGGAACATGGAAAAGGAAATAGTTTGTTTTTTAATACTATAATCAGTAGTGAAATTTGTAGGTTGCTTTTTAGATCACTACCAAACAGCTAATAAGTCTACAAAAAGTTAGAATTTTGTGCAGCTTTAACCTGAATGAAACTATTTAATACCTCGTAACAGTCATGAGGGAAGTTAAGGTTTCAAAGATAATAAAAAGGTGCTCATATAATTAGATGTTCCTAAAATTGCTCATATTTATAAGTACAAAGCAACGTGCCCTCCCCCCGAATGTCAACCATTAGATGAGCAGCACTTAGACTGTATGTCATGCAGCTGTTAAACGTTTGTTGTTGTTTTTTTTTGTCAGCTTTTCACGACATGACTGTAGACACCTGTCTAAATCCCTTCTACTCACAAAGTTAAGCTAATTCTTGACTGACGGTGGCGATTGGGATGCCTGCACGTTTTTGCACCGCAGGTCTCTTTCAGGAACAGCTGATACACCTCAGGCGCGGCTCACTGGTGCAGACGTGCCGGATTTTCTCAATAATTTGACCCACCAGGGCACCTGTTGAGCTCTCCAGACGCCAGTGATAGGTGGCACATATTTTGGATTCCAGGGTTTTAATCTGCAAAAGTTGCGTGTAATTAGGATAACATTTATTCACAGTAAAAACAAATGAATGTGATCATCATAATGCTGTGCAACAATAGTCTGGTTTAGCTATGAATAACTAGTGATAAATGCTGAAAGTAATTAGCAGTAAAACTAGTAATCTGGATCAAAATTACCAAACAACGTCTCTCCAGCATAAAAGAAGTTAAACAGAAAGAATTCAACCGGCTAACACCTTAATCAATAAACTTACTAAGCTAGTAACACTTAAGTAAAATAGGAAATAATGTTGAAATAAACTACTAAAAGTTAAACAGTAAGAATATGTAAGTAAAAATAGAACCAGAAAAAAGATGAAAAACTGGAAATGAGGTTAAATTTGTTTTCAACCGATTCAGATTAGTTTATACCAGATCATTACATGGATTCCTCCCACAGGCACACACAAAATATGCAAGAATGAACCTGTAGAAAGATATATAATAATATCATTATGCGGTGTGAATATGTATCCTCAAAGACCAAGGTTTATATTGAAGAGTTTTGTTGGTGAGACCAAATTAGCTCCAAACTAATTTAGACCAATTAGCTAAATTTGTTCAAACAAGCAATTCACAATGCAAACTAGAGGTGAAGAATAACACTTTGAAAAAGTAATGTTTCATAAACTAACTTGCTGAATTTGAATTGAAATCAATAACCTTTGAGACAATTAATTTTTAATCTATTGATCAGTCACTCTAACTTAGCATTTTGGTAATATGGCTGACTAAAGTGGCATAAAGGATTTAGTTGTTTTTTTTTCTGTTTTGAACGATCACTTTTAAGTACAAAGCACCATAACTAATAATGTTCTGGCAGCGGTTCGCTACGGTTGACCGTGGCATTTAATTAATTTTGCTATAATAATTGTGTAAAAAAATAACATCAATTAACAAATACCGAATAATCTCACTCAAATTAAGCTAATTATTCTCCAAAGGAATTCTCACATCTTTCCCGGGAGTTAAAAAGTACTCTGAGAAAGAGGATAAAAAGCTGTTTTGTACTTTTTTTATTTTTACAAAATAGACATTTGTTTCTTTCTTTTTTTTTTTTTTTTTTACTATAAAGAAATAGACCAACACAGCAACAGCTTGGAATGTCAGACAAAAAATATGATAAAATTATGTTTCTTTATGTTGAGACACATAAAGAATGAGACAGACGACGCTCAACATGCAAATGTAACGAAAACAAAAACATCACATGCTAATGACGATAACAATTGAGTATGAAAATGTCCCAGTAGATGGCATGGATTTCCCCGCTGGCACAATTTGGTGAGGGAAGTCATTGATAATTTTGGATACATGCCTTCACACGGTTGTCAACATCTGATGGAAAAAAAAAAAACAACCAAAAAAAGGACTCAAGCATTTGGCGAGGAGATCCACAAGTGGAAAGTGTGGGCTGCCTTGTTTTCAGCAGAATGCTGACAAAGTACAAATAGTGACTTATTTCTGCTGTTGTTAATGGCTTCCTTCAAATCCAAGCATAGAAAACTTCACTCTGATTGTCGTCTTTAGTTTAAGCGCCATTCACAGATGCTACTGGTTATAAATAGGCAACATTGGATATTCCGTTCGGCTCTCAAGCGGCAAACCTTTTCTGCCTGAAAAACTTTCAGGTCAGGACTTTGGCAGTTTCCATGGCTGCGGTGTTGCAAGAGGGCCGATACAATAACTATCTGAGAGGTTCCAGAAATAGGAAGCGTGCGATTTATATTATATTGCACGCAGCGAAGCACTGCTGTTGGCTACAAAAATAAGGCATGTAAATACTCAGCTGTGCTGGGGCAGAGCCAAGGGGGGTCAAGTGTTCATGCACAAGCCTGAGGATTCCCTGAGTGACAGGGCCTCATGGCAGAGTCTGGCATAACTCTAAGACCCGCAGGACCATCAAACCCTTCCCTCAAGACCTGACTACAGCACCACGTCTCCTTGCAGGACTCAAATTACTTCTCACTGCACCGGGATAGGCGGTATACTCCTAAAAAGATTGGGAATCAATGCTATTTTACTCTTAAACACACTCAAGTTTACAACCAACCCGTCAAACAGGTGGACAGAATGTCTGCAGCGTCTTTACACTTTATCTGGCGTCCAGAGTTTTCGGCTTTGTAAAATCGACTAAATTTGGATTATCTTAGGACTTTGGCTGTGGTTATTGGCCCTAACATTTCCCCCACTGACAAAGTGAATCGATGACACGCATCAGAAAAAGACAGGGAAGCGACGTGACAGCGTGCGGTGACGCTAAAACCGCCGTTCTCACCTGATCCTTGGAAACATGACAGACTGCCCTATTTAGAACAAGAAAGGCGTTACACAACATGTCAGCACAGCCAGCAGGACAAGGGCCAATAATAGAGAGAACAGTGTCAGAGTGTCACTGAAGGGCCCGAAACATTTTCACAGATAATTACAGATTTAAGGGTTTTGAAATTTGTTTGTCTTCATATTTGCTATAGTTTGTCGAAAAAGTGTGAAATGAGAACAAAAAAAAGAAGCTTGGGACAGGTAGCGACTTCCTGTTATGGTGGCAGGACGTAGGGGTCTTCCATGTGACTGCCTCACTCATGCGGGCCCCACTGGAATTTTGTGACAACTGAATATGGACTCAGTGGTTCTGGGATCAAGATAGGCGTGTTGTATAAATACAACTCACATTGGTAAAAACAGTTGGGCACCCTATCTAGGTAAAAGCTCAGTCTTTAATGGGCGGTTCAGAAAATCAGTGGAAATTGCCAACACATGTTACTCACCTTTAACTTTGAATTGTCCCATGAAAAACTGCATGCAGGTAATTAACAATTCGGGAACAATTTCATCTGGGACCCATCACTCAACATCCCCTAATTTTGAACTCACCTTGTGTAAACGTTTGCCGAGTCCTTCTGGCAGTTGTAGGGTAGCAGCTTAACAGAAACGCGTTAATATCACATAATCAAATGACCTATTTTGACCTAAAAGCCACTCGGGGTAAACTCAACACACTGGACGCGACAGTGACAGCAACGACAAAAGTAGAACATTTTTCAACTTTCTTGCGTTGCATCGTTAGGTGGCTACGTGTCCTGGCTTGAAAATTAGGAGTAAATACCATTGTCTATGTGCTGTCAATTGATAAAAAAAAAAAAAAAAAATCAAATTAATCACGATTAATCACAATTAATCACCATGCTTAACTTTCTAAGCTTGACATGTAAATATGCAAGTTTTCAAAAAATATTTCAGATGTTCCGTTTTCTCAAATCAAATGGTCTGAAGAATCTCAGTTTTCCAGGTTTTCATTTTCAGGAGAATTTTAAAGAAGTCATTTTGTTTTAAAGGTTAATTTAGAAATGTCACCTACAGAGTGCTTGCATTTCGGTGGAAGGATAATTCATTGTCGAGCCCAGTACAATCGCTTGCCTCCTTCGGCCATAGAGACCGACAAATTTCGGGTGTGTGAAATTCCAAACTAGTACACATAGACAGCTAGCGACACAACACAGGAAAGTCGAAAAATGTTCCTACTTTTGTCGCTGCCGTCACTATTGTGTCCGGTGTGTTGAGTGGGTTTTAGGTCAAAATAGGTCATCTGATCATGTAATATTAATGCCTTAAACTTTTCAGATAAATCCTGTGTGGTAATGTTGACAGTTTGGTACTAGAGCACCTGCCCTTTGTCCTCTGAACAAAAAGTGCCCTTCTGAAATCCCTTTTTTTGATTACAAAGTAGTCTGTGTCCATAATTAATCAAACAGTACTGAGGTAGCCCCCTTTTTTTTATTATACTTGAGCATCTTTCCTCCCAAAATGTCTGTGTACGCCACTGGCTGGATTTTAACTTTCTTGTCTGTTCACCCACCATAATCTTAAAAAAAATAATAATAATAATAATGATAGCTTTGACTGCCTTTTCATGACAAGAAAATAAAAAACTATTTTCTGAGATTTGAGTGATTTGGAGGCTGTTACCAAGCCTTTCATTTCTCCGTCAGCTTTGACTCAGAGGTACAACTCATTGACAAGCCTCTATTTCACCTCTTATGTGTCGCCAACAGTGAAAACAGTGGGGCTTGTTGCTTGGTAACCATCTTTCGATCTTCCTTCTCTTTATGGCCAGTCCCTGTTTTCATTCATAAAAACATCTTTATTTATATGCGGCCCCACACAGTGTGGTACATGACAGCGAAAGCTGGGTTTGGGAAACCTTAGAAAGCTCATTTTTCCCTCTGCAAATAAGATAGTTTGTGCCAATTATTTAGTGTTTCAGATTTCATCTTATTTTAACACGTGAACATTTTCATACCGTGGAAAATTACTCACTTGCAGTTGCTTTGCAATAGTAAGCTCTTTTTTTGCACACAGCAGCGTTTATTTCTGACCAAGTGAGAGCTGATTTTAATTTTATTTTTTTTACACTGACTGAGATTAATCTTTTAACGTGATATTTCAAGCAGTTAATTTTTTTTTTATTACTTGATTTGATGCTTTCTGTCTAAAGCTCATATAGCATGTACAGTCCTAGGATGTGCGATAAATGGCCTTGGCTCTCATCATATACTTCTAAAGTAAAACGTGTTCTAGATTTGACATTTATTCCAAACTGGATTCAATATTTTATCGACCTGGCTCAACATCAAAGAACCTTTCCTCTACCAAATCACTTCATGGGCGCACTGAGCAACTCCACTTTTACTCAAACAAATCCCAAAGCTTTAGCACATCATTTGCAGGAGAAAAACATAACCGTGATTTGTGCTGTAACCGCAGTTGCTTTGTTAAGTCACGCCGCATGAAGCCGAGCGCGTTTCTGAATGGGAACCGGCTTTTACTGTTGATGTTATCCGGAGGGCGTCAGTTTTAAGATGCTTTTAGAGCGTAAATGTGACAGATCTGAGATGGCGTGAAGTGTTCTAAGAGAGGCCAGACGTTCACGAGGTGCTCAGCAGGAGGGTTTCTCGTAATGGTGTGAAAAGACGTGGGGCAAGACTTCAATGGGGGTGTGAAAAGGTTCAGTGGTGCAGCACAGGAAGAAAGAAAGTGAAGTATCTAAAACAAAGCAACAGTCCAATAGAAACTGCTGTAACAATGTTTTGTTTTTTTAAAGTAAGATAACCACTGAGTTAATATCTTTCCCTTTGTTCACTTCACCAGCTAATTTCAAAATCTTAGTCTAAAACACAGAATGTTTTATTTTCATTCAGGTGCAGAAAGTTTGTCTTCTTAAAACCATTTAGTACAGATTCTGATGTATTTACTCTGTTGAGGACAACTGGGAAATAGACCTGTACATCATCTGCATACAAACTAAACTGGACGTTGTGTTTGGCGCTCACCTGTGCAGTGAGAACATCATGGGTCCGAGGATCGAGCCCTGAGGCACACCCAAGGCCAGAGAAACGTTAATCGTCACATTGAATGTCCTTTCTAATGCGTGAAACATTTTAACTTTCCCAGCTGCAAGATAAAAACTTACACTGGTTTTGATGATTTAGGCTGAAATCATCAAATCGTGTTTGAAACACAAACAGATGTTTGTGTTTCAATTTATGACAGTAGACATTTCGCTTTTTCCTAAAAGTTGTAGCAAATACGACTTGTATTTCAATTACTTTTTGATTTATGTGTAAAACAGACAGCTTCACACTAATACTTTAGATTTAACAGTTCCTTAAGATAGTAATACATCTCCTTTAAACATTTTTAAAGCGATTACGCCTTGCAGGGCTTGACACTGAAATCTGTTTTTTTGTTTCCCTCTTTTCTCAGATGAAAATTGCACTTACTTCAGGCACTTCAATCCGGGACAAGATGCAGAGATATTTGAATACAAAACACAAAAAGGTACGTTGTTCTCCAAGTGTTCTCTGCTTGAAGGTCATTTCACTCCAGCTCGTCAAAACACCGAAGCACAAAAAAACCGATTTGTTTGGTGAATATATTCCATCTTGTGTGACATAGGCCGTCAAAATGGTCCAACCAAAAACAACACAGTTTATGTTCTGCATTTGAAAATGTGTGTGCGTTTGTGTGTGGACATGCACACACACACATATATATATACAGCTCAACACATCAGAATATTGTTGAAAGGGTAACTTATTTCTGCAGTTCGGCTAAAAAAAGTGAAACTGGTTTATTAATTAGAGTCACTGAACACACGCTGTGATACATTTCAAATTTTGATGACTGCTGCTTACGGCTACTAAAAGCTAAAAATTCAGTGAGCAGAAAATTAGGAGATTACCTCAGACATATAGAAAAATAATTTTACACAGACACGTCTGTGTAAAATTACATAGTACATAATTTACATAGTACATAATTTATCAAATATCACGATAGTGGTGTCGCTTTCTAAATGCTTAGTGCGTCTCCTACCTGACTGGTGGCCTTTTTATCTTGTCATGACGTCAGATTTGTAGCGTGCAACAATAGCTAGCCTCCAGTGTTCCCATAAGCCTCTCGAATGATCTGATTCACAGACTTCCTGTACGGCCAGCGACTCTAGGTCAGTGCTTCTCAATCCTCAGGAACGACTGCCCTGCATGTTTCAGGTGTTTCCCTTCTGCCACACTCCTGACTTGAACAGGTGATGACCATGCCCTGATGGCATGTGCAGTCATTTGAATCAGGTGTTTCTGTAACGGCGATACATCTGCAATACGCCAGGCAGCGGAAATGCGAAGCTTTGCTGTACGTGCTCGGCCGTGTCTTCATAAGCTTATAGTTGTGCTATAATCTTTCCAGTTTACCAAGGATGAATTGAACACTGCTGAGTGAGAATGTCAAATCTTGCGATATTACTTCATCACCTACATCTGCTTTAAGCTTTTCCAGAAATTATATTTCTGCTGTCCCTTTGTCTTCATGAAATGGTTCACCAATTATCTTTAACAGACCTCTGAGGCTCTGTGATAGCCTCAGAGGTTATACAATCAATTACACACAAGCTGACTTTACAATTTAAGGTAACTTCTGAAGGCAGGTGGTTTCACTTGATGTAATTGAGGGGTATCAGAGTTTTGGAGGCTGATTGCATATGCAGTCTGCAGAGAAAATCTGTATAGGAGGATAAATCAATAGACTAGGACATAAAAATAAAATAAAAATTGGATTTTGTAGAAACTATGAGCATTGACTTTTTTTATTTTACTGTGTGTATTTGTTGGGTGTAAGTTTCTTTTCTTCCTTGCATACTCACAGACAGAAACACTTTTCAGTTAAGCAGCATGTACAATTATTTTTATTTAACCAATTTGCACTGAAACATAGCTAGCTGCTGCAGGAAGTTAGAAAAGGAGTAGTTTAAAGCTACAATTTGGAACTACATTTTCAGCAGCCATTTTTGAAGTCTGGCATTTAAGTAGTTCTCACTAATATTGTTGCTGAAGATATGAAAATTATTTTCATAAGAACTTCATTGGTAAGTCCAAATGCTCCACTCTTCCTTGGACTAGAAACTAAGTTAACTGTGGTATGCCTATGTCACACTTATATAAAACACTTTTTATAAATACAGATTTCACATAAAATGCAAATGAAGTTGCACGCCAGAGCTCTGCACAGACGCACTAACTACCTCAAAGCCCAGAATGCTCAAGGTGTGGCGGCCGTCCTCTCCTGCCAGCACAAGATGAAGGTTCTCAGCTCCCAAAGGAGTGCTTCACCCCCCAGTGGCATGGTTAGCAGGCATACAGGCGGCAGATCAAACGCTCCGGATCATAACCAGCACTGCAAAATACAAACCAGCTGCTGTTTCCATTGCATGGAATCTGAGAACATAAAAGCAAAGCAAATTTATATTGGTAAATTTGAGAACATCAACATTATTGCCTTCGAGACTTTGAGCGAAAGTCTGTGTGTTACTCTTTTTACTGTCAATAAAAATCCATGAAAAGACGATTGAGATAAAATAAATAATTCTGCCAAAATGTTGCAGCTGTTGCCAGTGAGGCATATTCTTCTGAAATATGATGATTAAATAAATAACACAATCTGTCATGACAAAGTTTACACACATGTGAAATAAAAAACAATCTCCTGCCATAGATAGATAGATAGATAGATAGATAGATAGATAGATAGATAGATAGATAGATAGATAGATAGATAGATAGATAGA
>CAEGAE010069990.1:0-14985 GCA_903067095.1 Girardinus metallicus | reverse complement strand
GTGTATGGTTGTTTGTCCTGTGTGTCTCTGTGTTGCCCTGCGACAGACTGGTGACCTGTCCAGGGTGTACCCCGCCTCTCACCCGGAATGTAGCTGGAGATGGGCACCAGCAACCCTCCCGACCCCATTAAGGGACAAGGGTGAACAGAAAATGGATGGATGTTGAAAACCTAAATCCCCATTCTAAAGCCCAAGTTTCTACATTATGCCGTTGGGAACTGGGGTTTTGGTTTTCTTTGTGGGATTTTTCTGTTTGCCTGTTGCTTCCACCTTCATCCACCAGATGGTGACGGGAGGCTGCACACCTTGGAGGGGCGTGACTGCTGACTTTGCCAGCACCTGTGATTCATCATCCAATCATCCTGGAGCTTAAGAGGATCAGGCTGCCAGCAACGCAACGCCTGAGTGTTTGCCAGTAATGGTACTCTGAGCCCCTCTGAGATAGTGCTCTGTGTTTTCTCTAGAAGTACTTTTAGTAATCTTCTCTTTAGTGATGGCCAAATGAAGCATCGTGAAGCAATGAAGCTTCCCTGCCCATTGCTTTGCCCGAAGGTTCATTACGCGGTGGTTCATTCATTTCTTAATTATGACGTCTGCTGTTGAAACTGTAGCAGACATAGTTAAAAAAAGTAGTAAATGCAATATTTTTTTTGAACTTTTATTCAAACAAACAATTCCTTTACATAGTCCACACTTACATATTTTTGCAACATAGTTACAGATACCACTTTCAAACACACAGTCCAGATCTTCCCCTCCCCACAATATCACAGAAAATCAGGCTCGTTGTTCCAGATATAGATTTACAGCTGACCATCTTTTATTATAAATGTCTTTCCGCAGCCACAGGGTTGCTGTTAGGTCCTCCATCAGGTTGACAGTTCTCAGCCTCTGAACCCATTGTTCTAGGGTAGGTGAATGTGGTTTCAGCCAGTTTGCAGTGATCACCTTGTGAGGAATCAACACCAGAGCTCTCAGCATATATTTTATATTTGTATCTTCCATCAGAAGATTAACATCTTCCAGAACCACTCTATAAATTTCCCACGTCATATTCAGGTTTAATATTTTTCCTATTTCCCTTTTTATCGTCTCCCAATAGCCTTTCACCTTAGGGCATTCCCAAAATATGTGGGAAAAATCTCCTATCAGTCCACACTTCCACCAGCAGAGGTCGTTGGCCTTGCTATCATAACTGGCTATCACTATCGGAGTTCTAAAAAATCTCATTCTTATTTTCCAGCTAAACTCTCTCCAGTTTGGACTACTCAGACATCTATGCCATTTATCTCAAGTCTCTTCCCACTCTGTATTCTCTATCACTATGTTTAGTTCCAGTTCACATTTATTCTTGACGTCTAGAGTTGTCTCCTCCTGGTCAATTCATAATCTCTGGTATATAACTGAGACAATCTTTTTAAGATCTTTTTGGTTCTCCATCACATCAATCCAAATATTGATGTGGAACAATAGTATTGTTCCAAATCTGTCGGTCTCTCTTTTATTTTGTCTATTTCCTTGTGTTTTTGAAGGTAATGCCTAATCTGAAAGAATCTGAAAAGGTCTGTGTTATTAATGTTATATTCCCTCTGAAGCTGTGAGAAGGCCTTTAATGTTGTTCCTGTAAATAGTTGGTTTATTGTTATTAAACCTTTGTCCGCCCAATCACCAAATCCCCCATCAAGTTTGTTAGGTTTAAAATCGACTATGCCATTTATTCTATCTGCTCGTGATATGGAATGTGGCAGCTCTAATTTCCTCCGAACTTTATCCCACACCCTCAAAGTAAACACCACCCATTCGTTTTGGATCTTAAGTTTTCGCCATTGATTTCTACTTAAAAAAGGTAATTCTGTTATCGAGATGCTCCATGGTACTGAGCCCTGTTCCAACTGTACCCATTTTGTATCCAAGTCTAACCTAATCCATGTAACAAGTGCCCCTGGCTGTGCCGCCCAATAATAACTTTCAAGATGTGGAAGAGCCAAGCCTCCCACACTCTTTGAAGAACACATAACTTTAAGTTTCACTCTTGGTCGTTTGTTTTGCCAGATGAATCTTGATATAAGTTTATCCAATAGTCTGAAGGTTTTGTTGGGAACCATGACCGGAAGGGAACTGAAGAGGAAGAGAAGCCGTGGCAGCACATTCATCCTAATTGTTTCCACCCTGCCAACTAAAGATAATGGGAGAATCCGCCACCTATCCAATTCTTTTTTGATTTGAGATATAAGTGTGTTGTAATTAGCATTGTATTACTGGGAGAAATTATTGGTCAGAATGACTCCTTAGTATTTAAGGCCCGCTTTTGGCCATTTAAATTTCACTTCTTCCAAATGTTCTGGCCATAATCCTGACATCATCATTCTGATTTAATTTCATTGACTTTATACCCTGAGATGTGACCAAATGTGTGTAAGCATTTCATGAGGGGGGGTATTGTACTTGACGGGTTTTTTATGTACAGGAGGATATCATCTGCGAATAAAGAAATCTTATGTTCTGTACCTCCCTTATCTATTATTCCTTTTATGTGTTTGTTCATTCTAATCAGTTCCACTAACGGCTCAACACTTATGGCGAAAAGAATAGGCGAGACCGGACTTCCTGTCTCAACCCCCTTTTTATGTTGAAAAATTCAGAGCAGTAGCCATTTACCCAGACCCTCGAGACTGGATTTTGGTTAACAGTTGCAATCCATCTTATGAAAGTGTTGTTAAATCCCATCTTCTTCAATGTGTAATTTAGATAGTCCCAGTCCACCCTATCAAATGCTTTCTCCACATCTAATGCAAGGGGGATTGAAGTTTGGTTATCTTTCTTTGCAGTTGACTGAATATTTAATGCTCTTCTAATGTTGTTCGACCCTTGTCGTGTAGTTATAAATCCAGTCTGATCAGGTTTTATTATTTTCTTTAGGTACCTTTGCATCTTATTTGCTCAAATTGAGCCAAGGATCTTTAAATTGTTCCCCAAAAGACTTATGGGATGGTAAGAGGCACATTCTTTAGGATTTTTCCCCTCTTTATGTATTACTGTTATAATTGCTTCTGACCAACTTTTTGGAGGATAATTTTCCTGTAACGCATAATTGTATACTGCGCATAATTTAGGGGTAAGTTCTTTTACAAATGCTTCGTAGAATTCTCCACTTAGACCATCTGTCCCTGGACTTTTGTTATTTTTTAATAATTTAATTACTTCTTCAACCTCAGTTTCCATAATTGGCTTATTAAGATCATCCGCTTCTTCTTGTGTTAGTTTAGGTAAATCAAGCATTTTGAAGAGGTCCTCCATTTCTTCCCTTTTCTGGGGTTTACTCTCAGAATCATATAGTTCTTCATAAAATTCTCTGAACGCCTCCACAATTTTTTCTGGTTGGGATAGATCTTGTCCATTTCCTGGGTGGCTTGTGTTTGGAACCACCTGGCTGGCCTGTATTTTCCTCAATTGGAAAGCTAATAGGCGGCTCGCACGCTTCCCCACTTCGTAATATTTTTTACCATTATATCTCATAGCACCCTCTGCCTTATTGGTTAGTAGTTTGTCTAGTGCTTCCCTACTTTTTTTAAGTTTTTCCAGTGTCTCCTCTTTTCTGTCCCTTTTATGGGTTTGTTCTAATCTTTTCACTTCCTTTTCTAGGTCATTTACCCTCTGTATCCGTTGTTTCTTTAATTTTCTTGCCATTTCTATACATTTACCTCTAATTACTGCCTTAGCTCCATCCCATAGTATCGCCTGGGACACTGCCCCGTTATCATTCAAGCGAAAGTATTCCTCTATTGTCGTCTTCATTTGTTCCTGGACATATGGATCGTTCAGCATGGAGACATTCAATCTCCAGTATTTAAAATGTTTTTCATTTTTCAACCTTAATGTTATTCTGACTGGTCCGTGGTCTGACAAAGTTATAGGTTCAATGTCACTATGTACCACTCTATGAAGGTCCCGTTTATATCTAAACGGGACCTTGAGTACGAACCGTGTATGTTTGAGAAAAACATGAAATCCCTGCCCTGTGGGTTACGCGCCCTCCAAGTATCCACCAGTCCCAACTCCTCTAGCAGGTGTTTTAAGGCTTTCGTTTATTTTTCCAAGAGGGCCCTGTTCTGATGGTAATTTTTCTTGTTTTGGATCCAACACACAGTTGAAGTCTCCTGCCAAAATTATTATGCCTTCTGAATCTTTTGCTAATACATTGGCCACTTCTATAAAAAAGGTTGGGTCATCTTCATTTGGGGCATATATATTCATTATTGTTATGACCATCCCTTTTATTGATCCCACCACCATCACATATCTCCCCTGCACATCTTTCACCTCCTTCTGTACCGAGAAGTAGGTTGTTCGGCTTAACAGAACAACTGGACAACTGGCAAAAAACACTTGATCCACCCACTCTCTTTTTAATTTCTTGTGTTCTAAGTCATTAAGATGAGTCTCTTGCAAAAGAGTTATCGAACTTTTAAGTGATTTTAATTGAGCTAGTATTTTCTTTCTCTTTATCGGGTGACCTAGTCCTCTCACATTATAACACACAATATTTAAATCACTCATAACATCTAGTTGTTTTAACCATGTCTACTTCAACCACTACTTTCTGAACCTTCGAGCTTAATTCTGGCTGTTGGATCTTATCTGTTTCTGTCCCCTTTCAGTCACTCA
Organism: Girardinus metallicus; assembly: GCA_903067095.1. NCBI lineage: Eukaryota > Metazoa > Chordata > Actinopteri > Cyprinodontiformes > Poeciliidae > Girardinus > Girardinus metallicus. Next base: position 10,320 of record CAEGAE010069990.1, on the reverse strand, counting down.
ATGTGGGCACAAACTTGTCAAGGAACAATAACATAGTAACACAAAAACAGTTTGAACACATTAATCTCCAAAGACTCCCATAAACCTGACTAGTAATATTAAGACCACATATAATCTGAGGTGGCCTCCTGACCATCCCCCGATATAACCAAGGTAGTCTCTCTGAGGAAAATGCACTAAGTGCTGTCCAGATCACAAACCAAAGAAAAACAATTATTTCCTGATGAGATCTCCACCCAATTGGGATAACGATAGTAATCCCAATTGTCGATAACGGTGTTATCGACTACCCGTGAGATAATCAACATTTGACATACACATTCATTATATAAAGTAACATTGACTATTTCGATAATGTCTTCTTCTCCCCCTTAATTTTTCTCAAAACATACCTTATAGTCCTCAAGAGTTCCTTTGCTTACCTGTTCGCCCTCCACCCCAGCCTCTGGAACCTGGACCACTTCAAGGACACCCACAAAGGAACCAAACCCTCGAATCCACAGTTGCCCTCCCTCTTGGCAAAAGTCATCTTCAAATCAAGTAAGACCAGTCTTTTCCTCTCAAAGTTCCCATTTCCGAAAACCTCAAACTCACCATCTCTCTTTACTGCTCTTCAGCATACAGATGACTCCGTGTGCCTACCCCCGAGGACCAGACTCACTCTACCTACCTTTCCATATTGTTTAAATATTGTTTCCATATTGTTGACCATATTCATTTATCTGATTTCCTGTTCTCCTGGTATTTTTCTGTGTATCTGGGTTAAGAAACTGGAACCCAACATGACATATCAATGCCTCTTGCAACTTCCTATTTACAAATTCTATATTTTTTCCCCTTTTCCAAATAATACCATCATCTGCAAATAATGAAACACCAAAAGATTCATCTATATTACTAAAAATATCACTACAATAAATAACATAGGTCTAATTATACTACCTTGGGGAGTGCCATTTTCTACTTGAACTTATTTCCCCACCTATTTTTACTCTAAAACTTCTTTCAGTTACCTTTTTTTTTATCCATCTATATGTTTTAACAAACAAAATGGCTGCCACATGACAACCAACACAACACCCCCCAGCATGAACCATGTGGTTCAGTCCAATCAGGCCATCAGCAGTACTTCAGGAACCTCAGCCCATTGCCATGCCTTTTGCCCACCAGGGAGGGGAAACCAAACACCCAGGTAACTCAAACAAAGAAAATAGTATTAATACAACATAAAACTAAATTTTGACCTTGCAGTGATGTGTTTGGACTCCATATAAACATTGTAAAGTGTTATAGAATAATAAAGAAATATAATCTAATAAGGAATATTTCAAGTAATAACTGCAAAGCAATCTAAAGTGAAACCAGTTTATGATGAGGTGTGGATCTAATCCTGTGTGGATTGTCATCATACAAATAATCCATTTTAGCATTTCTTGTAATTTTCCTAACTTCTGCCCGTTTCCTTTTATAATTTATTAGATTCTGAAAACAAATAATTTTCTCGAGTGTTTTAAAAGCTTTATTCCGCTGTTTCATTGCTGTTGAACGTTCTGGTGTCCACCAAGGAACTATCTTCTTTATCTTAATACCACTACTTCTGGGGATTAAACTTTTGGTTTTATCAGTAATACATTTACTAATTTCTAAATGCAATTCCTTTATCATTTTACTTGTATCTATATTTTTCATGTTAACCTCACTTATCATTTTTAGATTTTGCCTTCCCAAATTCCCATCTCTCCTCAATTTCCACCTGGCCTTATTCTGTATCTTCTCCTATCCTTACAAAAATTGGATAATTATCACTCCCCATTGTGCTTTCTTTAAATACGCTCCAGCTGCAAATATCAGCAAGAGATTGTGAAACCAAGGTTAGATCAATAGCAAATTCGTTGCCCCTTACAAAGTCCATCCGAGTGCGTACTTCATTATTTAAAATTACCAAGTTTTTTTCTTCAATTACCTCTTCTAAAATCCCTCCATTATGATCATCTTGATCTCCCCATAAAGTGCTATGTGCTTACAGCACAGGACGTGCTTACAGGTGCTGTTATATAGAGCTGAATAAATTTCAGGTTTCCCTCCTCCATTCAAATTCATCTTTTCTTTACACAATACTTATTAACCATAAACACTAAACTGCAACAATGGCTTGAGCCATGTTTCTTGAATGCATATTATGTCTGGTTTTGTATTTATATTATTAATAAAGCATGACCATTTGCTATTAGACTGCAAGCGTTCCATTGTAATATTAGAATCATGTGACAATTTGATCAACATGGATTTTTTCCCAAGATAAATCCTTGACATTAAATAACTTTGTAGCTGCCTTTACAATAATGATCTTTATTTTTTCAGTTTCACTTCTTGCTTTTTCTGAACAATTTATGATGTATGCAAGGAAAGGAATCTATTTTTTTTAATGTAATATCACATGATTATTATAGACCACAGTTCACGTTAGTGGCTACTATTAAAGATGACTAAAACAATAAAACAGCCACGCTTACCCACAACAGTTTGTTGCTGTAGCAGCAGAAGGAGGCAGACGAAGACAAACATCACAACGCAATTAGCATCATGACAGATGGTGCCGTACTTACAGGTGCTGTTCAAAAATTTTTAATATCATGAAAACTTTTATTTAAATCAGTAATTCAATTCATGTGGAATTACTGATTTAAATTAATTTTAAAAGTAAAATTTTTATATTTATTTGTTACATACAAACTGATATATTTCAAATGTTTATTTCATTTAGTGTTGATTATTAGTGGCAACTAATGAAAACTCCAAATTCAATATCTCAGATAATTAGAATATTGTGAAATGGTTCACCAGTGAAGACCCCTGGTGCTACACACTAATCAGATAATTAACTCAAAGCACCTGCAAACACTTAAATGCTCTCTCAGTCAAGTTTTGTGGGTTACACAATCATGGGGATGACTGCTGACCTGACAGTTGTGTTCAAGCACATTCATAGAGGTGAAGGGAAGGAAAAAAGTGGTAGAAAAAAAATGAACAAGTAACTGGGATAACCAGATCCTGGAGAGGATTGAGAAACAAAACCCATTTAAAAATGTGAGGAAGATTCACAAAGAGTGAACTGCAGCTGGAGTTAATGCTTCGAGAACCACCACACACACATATTCAAGACATGGGTTTCAGTTGTCACATCCCTTGTGTTAAACCACTCTTGAACAAGAGATGGCATCAGAAGCATCTTGCCTGAGCTAAAGACAAAAATTATTGGACTGCTGCTGAGTGGTCCAAAGTTATGTTCTTTGATGAAGGTAAGTTTTGCATTTCCTTTGGTTGATTGTAAAGTGATGTTTCACACTGATGACTTGAACTTTTTTGTATTCTTGGTAAATACCACTTGTACCCGTTGAACCTGATGTGTTAAACTGCATGTCAAAATTCATAAATAAAAATTGAAAAAAGAGAAGCACATTATATAACAATTTAATGCAAATTGAGTAGAATAATCTAGGATTCCTTAGAAAATAACCTTTTTCCAATTTGAGCAATGATCTGAACTTGACTGCATTGATTGATGACCACTATCAGTTTGTAGTGGATGAACTTGACTTTTAATCTGTATATATGACAAGCATGAGTAGGCCAGGACACAACAAAGATTGTGAAATGAGACTATATAATTAAACTGAGCTGAATTGAATTAAAAATTATGATCCAAGACTTTTTCAAATTTCACAAGTAGAGTAGTTCCCAGCATCTAATGCTGGTAAATGCAAAGCTTTAAATTTATGTACGATGATTATGAGCACCACTGTTGAATTGGAAGAGGGAGTGTGTGCTAAAGCATGACTTGTTTCTATATTTAGTACCTTGAAGAGATTTCTGCTAGGCCCTGGTATGGCTCTTGCTTCTCCAGTGACTGCCCATCCCATCCAGGATTCTGGCATGCCTCAGAACTGTCAAACTGCGCATCAGGTTTCATTACAAACAACTACAACGGTAACTGTTCATCCACTTTGGAGTTGATTACTGCTTGGACTTCAGTCTGACTGTTACCCTGTCTGAGAAACATCATTTTTCTGTATGTAAGTACATGTGAGGTTTTCTGTTAGTTATTGGGGGCGGGGAACACCTGTTGAAAGATATCAACAATTTTGTACCTTTGATTATAAAGTTGCTATAGTAGCTTTTGTGTAATAAATTGCGGTATTGCTACCATGATTTGTGCTTCCTAAGAAGGACAGTTTCTCAGTGATCTTTTTGAACCTGCAGAGCAGCTGTCAGTTTTCTCTTTTATTAAAATGTCCTTTGGTCTTCCTCAAGGACTCATTAAACGTTTGACATGACTGATCTGAAAACATCCACGTGTTCTCTGTAACTATTTTTAACTGCTCTGAGCTTAGTGAGAGCAACACCATCTCATTTTACTGCGATCAGAGGGAAAGCACTTAGTTCCTCTAAATAGTATGCAACCATGACCAGTCACCACATCAGATGTTCTGTTCTTTCATGTAGTTTGAAAAGGAACTTTATCTCTGTTACTACAGACTACAGAAGTATAAATAAGAATTATCTGGTTGTTTGTAGATCAGCAAATTCATAATTATGTTTTATGACCAGTGGTGGAGAAAGTACTCAAAAAATGTGGTTAAGTAAAAGTACAAATACACAGACAAAAATGTACTCTAGTAAAAGTACCACATTAACATTTTTACTTAAGTAAAAAAGTACTGGCTTTCAAAAATACTTTATTAAAAGTAAAAGTACTTGCAGAATACATTACCTAATCAATAATTCAATGTCATTAAGTGTACCTATCATATTTAATTTCAGTACATCAGAAATGTGCCACTTTAAAGAACAATACCATAGATAAAGCATGTTTTTATTGTGTTTACTCTCTGTTACATAGCTTAAACTTAGAAATGTGATTCTATGCATCATAATTTCAGGGATGGAAACATCTTGTCTCCTGTCCTAACATAGCATGAACTTTGCTTTTTTGCCATTAGTGGCATTTATTTTGAAAGAAATCCAACAGAAAGGGGGTGGAAAGAAGGTGGGTGGGGAGGGACATGCAACCAAGGAGCCACATAGCAGTGTTGTAGTCAAGACCACCTAACTCGAGACCAAGTCAAGACTAAGACCAGCACCCTGCGCTACATGACACTATAAAATTAAGTGTACCTATCAAAATTGCTTCTCAAATTGATCTGAAGGAGCCACACTCCCATGAAACACCTAGATATTAAATACTTAGAGCTGAAATAAATTTAACCAGTATCATTATCAACTCAAACTTTTCTTCATTCTGCTTTGCGTCCATCTCTGTGCCACAATCCGCAGAAGTCTCCTGCCATCCCTAAAACATAACGCCCTGGGCGGTTGCCCATATCAGAAACCACAACTCTCTGCACTATTAAACATAGCAATTAAGGCAATGCATTAACGGTAAACAATGCTCAACTACGAACACTGTCCAAGGCGCAACGAGCAAGAAGTAACCAAGCAGAATGAGCACCGTGAGTGTTCTAACCCTCCCTCCTGCTGCAATGTCTGCCACCGTGACAGGTGATGAAAACAATCAAAGAGCAATGAGCATGCTCTGCATTCTTACGTTCTTGTTTTATTTAGTCGCCAATTAAATAAATCTAAATATATTTCAATTAAATAAAATAATAATAGTTACTGCAGTGTACACAGAGCATCACAAGAACAGAGAACGGCTCTCAGTGAGACTTCAGTCCCATAAGACTTAATAAAGATCCGTCCAGAAGAATTGGATTGTTCGTGAATGTCAGACTTTGGTCACAGCGTTGTCTCATATATGCGACACCTCAGTCAACACAATAATTCATCGCATGAGTGACTTTTTTTCATCGCAGATGCAACATATGAGCCTCTGTACAGCTAGCTTTGCTAACGTCACGTCCACAGTGCTTACCTTACTTTCAGCTTCCTTTCCAAGTGACGATAAAAGTTGGACAAAGCGCTGTTAATTTTACGTGTCGCGGAATTCTATTACTGACGATTAGACAGACATCTTCTCCCCTTCAGAGGAAACCACTGCGCATGTCTTGGAGCTCTGTGTGCGAGTGAAAGGGGGAGGCGATGGGTGACAACAGACACATGTAATTAGTAAGTCACATTATTCCTTGGATTTTACAGCGCCATGTTTAGTCCCTGAATCTCACATTCTAAAGGAGGGGAGAAGTGCAATGCTACTTGGATGTAACGCGACGGTTTTGTAGAAATGTAGTGAAGTAGAAAGTACAGATACCGTTAGGAGTAAAAAAAATTCTGACTTTCATTCCCCGGGTCCATGATGTCACGTGTATCAGCAAAACCACACAGACAACACAACGATCACTGTTCCAGGACAATCATAGCACATTTATTCCTAGGAAATCACACATACAGAAAAGCATAATTACCTGAGACAGAGACAAATACACACAATTACGGAAACAACAAACATTACAGAGACAAAGCCTCCGGAGAACCCTCCTAGTTCTGATTTCCCATTTCCGGGCTCCGTCTTTTGATCAGGAGGAGATGGGCTCATCTGGGCTGTATGTAAATTAGGGGTGTGCCTCTAGCGGAGAGGAGGGAAAATCACTACTATGGGAACCTGTTTTGGCCGAACACTGACCCGGTAGATATGAGTTTGCACACTATATTTTAAACATAAAAAACCTACCGATTAGATTACTTTTAATAATTCCGTACTGGCATGTAATGAAAACTATCCCACTGACCAGATTATATTAATTGAAACCTGAATATAGGTTTAACCTAAATTTGAGTCTATTTAAAACAATGTTAATTTTTGTTTAATATTTTAAACATGTAATTAAAATTAAAGAAAACCTTAAAACTAGCATATTAAGCTAATAATTCCTACATTTCCCTCTTTTGACCTCTTTATCAAAAGAGGTCATTCAAATGGTGTAAACTTAAGACATAATTCAAAGAGGGAATGAGCCGACAATCAGAGACAATCTTTTATCTAAAAAATTAAACCTTCGTCTTTGAGATTCTCAATGGCGGTTTCCAGCAGCTCCACATCCCTTATCAAAAACATGCCATAATGAACACAGACACAGCATCGACATATTTCAATAATATCTGGAATTTAAATTTCCTCTTGATGGCAGTTAAATAAAATAAAATAAAGGAACCAATACGACATTTACACTTTCCAAGATAACATTACCTATTTAAGTGTTGACATGATCATAAAAACAGACAAAATCAGACCCCAAAAAGAAAATAAAGAATAAGACTGTAAAATAAATGTTCAAAATTGTCTAGGCCACAGTCATTTCTTATCAGGAAAAATTAATGATTAGAATGCATGAATAAATTAATCTCTGGAAAGAAACCTTACCAAAAATCCTGAAAATTATACTTAAAATGTTCTGTGATGTACCACTTTCAAGATTAAATGAAATCACACAGTCCTGATCACTAGGGTGGAAAGTTAATGCATCTCAAAGTAAGACCCCTTGTAATATATCTTTTCTTGTGACAAAAAGACAAGCTCATCTTATCTTAAACCCAAAAACACTGTAAATTATGGTTGGTTTTAATAAGGTTTTGAGCAAATTACCTTGGATCAATAGTTACACCTACAAGGTTGATTTTAAACAAATTATACCTTAAGCCTCCAGTTGCTGTAAAAGAAAGACAATTGATTAGTAATAGTTTCGCGCACAATTTTTTTTTCTTTTTTTTTTTTTTACATTTCTTCATTTTGTGTCTCTGTGTTCCTTGATGCTCTTTCAGACAAAAACATGAGATTGCTGGCAGGTAGTAGATGAAGATGAAACATTCGCCAAAAGGGAGAAACAACAAAGATGATCCTCTTGTCCCAGGAAGCCCATTTTCTTTGTAGATTTTAAAACTTGGATGTTCCTCCTGATTTTCCCATAGGTGTAAGAAAAAGGGCATAACCTCCTCCCACAATTTAAGGACACCAGAATTGGATTATTATGCCATTTTCAGTGCCTTCAGGAACTTGATTCCTAGAATTTAAGAAGTTGTGTAAGAAAACCAGATGCGGTTCCAGCTGTGGGGTCGTCCTGCAGCCAGAGTTGACCTTCAGAATCTGTTTGCACCAGGTTGTAGTTTCTCGTTGGCAGTTTGGGCCGTCAGCTGGACGGCAAATACTGGAACAAAGTCTGTCAGTCATCTGTCACCCTATCAAGAGCTCCTTAATATGTTTTAAAACAAAATTAAGTCATTACTTCCGATTTGAATTAATTTTATCTGTGCACAGGTTTACCAATTGTTGCTCCAATTTATTATTTCTCTATTCTAACTCATATGTTGGTCCCATTATCAGGTCTTATTGTATTTTATTTATTTAATCCATTATAATTATTATTTTCTTATTTTATCGCAATATTTAATCAAACCTATAATGGTAATTGTATTGATTTTTGTTATCATGAGGGAGAGCTTTTGTATTAGCTTCTTGTTTTATTTGTTTTTTATTTTCAATCTGAATTATTATTTAATTCCTTATATTGACTCTCCTTCCTGTGAATTTTCCTCTTGTATCATAACTCAATAGACATAACGTATTAAAAAACTGCTCCTTTAAAACTGTATTTTGTACATTTTTGACCCCCTTTTAATATAAAAATCTCAAAAAGAAATTAATGTTTTCCAGACTGGTGCCAAAACTACCCATCAAGTTTCAGAAGCAGGTCCATAATTGATCATTTGTAAAATCCCCAATTTTAGACCAATTTTAATTTGAATCATCCTACCTTCTCGTCATTAAAAACCTCATAAAATGATTAGCCTGTTTTACAATAATAAAAATATATAAATAACTCTGTTGCTAAGTATCAAACTTACTTATTTTATTCTAGTCATGGTTTTAAACTACAGATACAAAGCTCAAAATTTCAATACCTTGGTTTGACCTTTAAACAATCTATTCTTTTGAAAACCAATCTATAAAATATTATTTTAATTCTTATACTATGCTATCTTCTTTCCTTCCTAGAGTTTTTATCATATTTATCAATAAGTTTTGGCAGAAATTTGACACCACTAAGTTTTAGTAAATGATAAAAATATTTATTTTAGACCTTCCTGCATTTCTCCATTTAAATCTGGAGAAACTCAGACAGAAAGAAAGTGATTAAAAAAGTTTATTGACACGTAAATGTTAAGGTTCTTTGACGTCGAGCTGGAACTGCGATAAGCTTCATAAACATTCCTGATGCTGCATGGGAATGTAGTTTCCCCGGGGCCTGTACTGGTGGCAGAGGTCAAAGAAGGATGGGAGCCTGAAGAGCCGGGAGCGGAAGGTGGAGATGGGGCAGAGGTGGGTTGATCACAGCTGATAAGCGGAGGAGACCACGGATGAAGGTCCTTATCAACTGGAGCTCGGTCGATGATTGGCCATGATGAGGCTTGGTCCAACGCTGATAGGTCCAGGGAGATGAGAGGGAGGCGCTGATTTATGAGGCAGGTGGGGCAAGAGTCTTCCAGTTTGAATTTGTGCCTAGGCTTCATGACTTGGTTAAACAGCATATTATTTTAAACCATAGCAGCAAAGATTCAGCGATCAAGTGATCACTTCCATGTTTTAAGGAAAACTACATATTTTGTAAAGCTATTTGTAAAAATACTATTATTATTAATTTAATGTATTCAATTCATGAATTTGAAATATTCGCTATTACTCTAGAAAGTCCAACTTATCCAAATAACGAAGAATTATTGGGTGATCATAGGCCTTTAAAATGCATTTAGTGAATATTTAATTAAATCATGTACCCTCTTTTGTTAAAAAATAAAAAGTGCCAAAACCAAACATTTACTCAATAGCTTAACTCTAATTTGCTAAATAAATTAAGTCCAATTATCTCTTCCCTCTTTTTCTGTAACAGAGCACTGTATAGAGTGTTGTGGTACACAAGTCACAAAGAAACCTGCACAAATTATTTATATTAAAGCAGCTACCATTGTGAACGCCTGTAACATCTAACAGTTGGATGGAATTTAAATAGGGCGGCTCAGATGCTGTTACCAAAAGACCACATGAGGAGAGTGTGGAAGCTCCTCACCGGGGTGAGCCTGTATGATGAGGTTAGCACTGGTTTGTTAACCACTAATGCTCCAGCCACTGGGACGATATATATACACCGTGTACCAAATTATTATGCAAGTGATATTTTCTCAGATTTTTCCTAAATGGTCAATGCAAATGATGGTCAGTATAATTTTCAAGTCCTGAACTATTACAGTATGAATCAAATTTTACTGAACAAACCTCCCAATGAGAACAGTATTTGTTTCAAAAATAAAAAC
>CAEGAE010069987.1:0-10895 GCA_903067095.1 Girardinus metallicus | reverse complement strand
ATATATATAGACATAAGACTGGGACCGTGGCAAAAAGTAAGAAGTTGAAAGAGCATTGCCTACAAAGACTGTTTAGACGTACAGAAGTTTATTTCGCCTGTTTAACTCATTATTTAGATGCCAACAGTGAAACCAAACGGAGGAACACGAGTGATAACAGTTCACATGAGTCACGAATGGAGCATCTGCATCCACAGTCGTTCCTACTAATACAGAGCGGACTGAAATAGAAAGTAAGTCATGGGAACGATCTCTGTCTGGAGCCCTCACATGTCATTGTTTCCCTGCCCATTAAAGTATTCATAAATAAACACGACACAGCACACCAATAAGCAACTTTCTCAATAATAGCATGCTTATCAGAGCAACAATGAGCCGATCCCATCCTCCACAGCTCAGACTGACAACTCTATTATCCTCTTATTTGTTTTGGCTTGAGTACTTTTATTCCTCTCTCCTTTCCCATTGCTTTTGAAGTTTGCCTGTTGTAATTATTTGTTGTTTTCCTATCTTTTTTGGTTAACATTTGAATGCTAAAGGGATAATTGCCAAGAGGAATGTCGTGAAAGCTCAAGCAGAGCTGCTTGTGAATGAGTGCGTCCTGAGGGCCCAGGGCTCCTGCAGGGCTCCGCAGAAAGGACCTTAATGTCCTCCCTCTTCCTATTGGGCGGCTAATTGGTGGTTAGAGGGCATGAATACCTGCAAATTCAGTGGTTAGTGATGAGACCTGCCCCCTGTCATTTGAAGAAGGATCCCCAGTGACTAGCACGTCTGAAGAGAACAAGGCACGTCTCTAGGCAGGAAAGGAGGCTGATGCTTATCCTATAGATTTTTTAAAAAGTGTGTGAAAAGCTTTCAGTTTAACATAGAAATTATCTTTTGATTCCAAAATGCTTCTTTAGTCTTGATAAAAATTTGAAAACTAATGAAATTCAAATAAAATTAGCTAAATGGAAGTTTAAAAAGTACTAATTGTGTCTACAGTGAAAGTAATTATTATAAATTATGTGTGATAATCTTACTGATTAAGATATTTAGCTATTTTGTGTATTCCATGTTCCCAGGAAGCTAAACAGATGTTTTATGTGCTACGTTGTTACAGAAATGTGTGAATGAATACCAAACATGTAGATAAATGTCAACTTAAGTCAACTTTTGCATAAAGAGCGCCTTTAAAGACAAAAACAATGTGTCTAGATTACATTCTATTAAGATAAAGATAGTTGAATAAAAAAAATAGTAAAAATTATCAAAGTTAAAATAAAGTTGATAGAAATCATTTAATACTAGTATTACACGCCATTATTTTTGTTGTTTCTCAAATAAAAACAATTCTGAAAATAACAAATAAAATTAAGACAGAATATCAAGTGTTTGGTATAATTTTTATACCAATCATTTGATTTCATATTTTAACATAAATGTACATTTAATTAACTCAGATTTAAACAGTATAAAGGGACAAAACTAGAGGATAAACTAGAGGAAATTCACTTTTGTACAAGCCTCCCGTATTTGATTTTAAATATATCTACTTGATTAATTATATATGACAAATGAAAACCCTTTGACTATATTAGTTATTTAATCACTGTTTTGTTTTTGTTTTTTCTTTGTATGAAAGGTGCGTAATTCGCTTTCCTCAAATAAACTACATGTCCCAAATCAATATTTCCAGTTAGTTGATGGCGATTGGTTGCAGCTCAGGTAAACTTCACCGTGCAGCTCTGTGTGTGGTCAGATTATCCAGTCAATCAAACGTGTAACTCTGGACCAATCAGCAGCGGGGCTTTGCTCTAGTGGGCGGGACTACATCACTTCCTCGCGCAGTGGGATAGTTTTCTGGTCGCTGCTAGCAACCTGCCGCCTCTAACTTCTCCTCTGATCCGGACGCTGTCAGTTTTTAAGCTGAGCTTCCTTCAACATGTGTGCGAGGATGAAGCCGTGTGGACGGTGAGCGCAGCGCGGCCCTCGGCTCGGTGTTCCCCCGGCTGCATGGTGCTCTCCGACGTCCGGGGTTGCGGTTTGGCCTCCAGCCGCGGCTGCGAATCAACTTCATTTCTCAGCGTCGCCCAGCTCTGTTTATTTTATAAAAATGGCGGTGTGGGGGACACTGTGAACTAAATGACTGTCAGAAACATCGCCTCCATTTGTAATATGGTGAGTAAACCTCCGCGTTGTTATTGATTGGTTTGCAGCAACAGTTTTGAACCTGGCTGGACGGGGATGACGTTTGTGGCTGGGTTGCCTCCCACCTGCGCCCGGACTGGGACTCCTCACAGGAGGATGCACGGGGAGCCCTGCGGGGCTTCTTTAAACACCTCCGGGTCTTGTTGTTCACCCAGACCGGCGTGTTCCCACACAGTGGGTAACTTGTACGTCTGTCAGCTGTGACTGACAGGAGAACGAAGCGGCTCGTGAGCCCCTGACAGCTTGTCGGTCCTGGTTGCATAATGTGGAGCTGCAGCAGAGAGCAGGAGTCTGCACTAATCTGTGTTTAACGTTGTGTTCATGGCTGGAGAAGAGTGGGGAAGAACAGACGTAATGCCCGTGTTAATGCCGCTGGCCCCTGCTTTATTTAGACGGGTCACTAATGTCAAAACCCGCCAGTATTAGTCTTCTCTGAGCGCTGCTTTTGTGCGCTGTTATACTTTATCCCTGCACGACTTTGAGCATTGTGCTTGTTGTGTAGGATAATCCAGTGCAGGTTTGACTGATCCATGTGTTGTGGGGTTTGATCTGTGGAGGCTTGGAGTACCAACATTTTGGTACTCCAGCTTCTTTTCTTTTCTTTTTTTTTCTTTTTTTTAGTCGGAGCCAAGTTTACCCAGAAGACAAAAAAAAGATTTGACACATCAAAAAGCCGTGAAACACCCTTTGATCCAAATGCAGATGTGTATCTTTGCATTTCCAAAAATAGAGGTGTACAGTGCAAGTAATTCAGCCATTTGATTCATTTGTTTTGGAGCAAATGCATCTGAAACTTGCAGAATTCAAGCTGATTGGGGGGGGAATAGAGTCAGACATAGTTGGGATAAAACAACTGAAAATAAATGTTGACGTACCCCTAAAGAAGACGGTAAACTTATCTTGTCTCGATGTGCTATATTCAATCATTCCAGTCACTTCAGGGCAGCTAGGATTACCAAATTATCCCTAACAATGAGAGAAAACCACTTGAGTTTTCAAATTACTTTCTACAAATTATTAAAAAAAAAAAAAAAGTAGTTTTCAGAGTGTTTGGTAGAACTGTCCTTTAAACCCTTGGTCAAGGGATGTGGGCTTCCCTCCACAAGCATCTCTCAGCAGTTTGCAGGAGTTCTGGCTCTTTCCTCCTGACAGAACCAGCGTAACTGAGTCAAGTTTGTCGGTCGTCTTGCTCGTATACAAATACTTTTTTTTTTTTTTTAACTGCCCACAGTTTTTCCACTGACGTCATTGTGGTGGTCTCTACAAAACGCTGATTTTGTTGTCCTTAAAGACACTTTGTAGCTACTCTGGCAGCGAGCTTTGGGTCACCGACCCACTTCTACCCAAAGCTCTAACTCAGTGGCTGATGTCTTGACATGCTGCTTTTATATGTTTATGTTGTTTTTTGAACTAATGTCTTCTTCCTCACTTGAGGAGCCTTTGCGGGTACAGCACTTGTTTTGCTGTGGATGATGACTCTCTCTTACCGTCTTCAACCACTATGTTTTAAGAATGTCTTTTTACTTCCCTTGTTTTTTTTTCCTTGATGTCACAGAAGGAAGCGGTGTGTAGGGAAAATGCTTATGTTTGATTGACAGGACTGATGGGATTAAGCATGTTCGTTATGTTGATCAATAAATCTTAATAGATGTTCAGGTGCTGGTCATTTTATACATTTTTCAGTTTTTTAGCGATTAGTATGGATGTTTTTTGGGGTCCAAATTAGTGCCATCTTTCCCAGGATGTTTTAGACTTTCATCAGTTTCTACCTTTTAAAATGTGAATCTTTCATACCTGCTTTAAAAAGCTTTTTTTTTTTTTTTTTGGATTCTCCTCATGGTCTACTGTAAGGAAATGACTCCATTAAATCAACAGGAGGTCAAACTGGTGTTTTGGTTTGATCATAATCTGTCATATTTTCTGTGAGTTTTCCAATAATGGCATGTAACTGTAGTCAGTTACACACTTCAACCTAAACTAAACTTGTAAAACTTTCACGTCCATCGTTTAATGTCCGCTGCGACTGGTTGTCAGAAACGCAGTGTCCATGTTCTGCATGATAATTGAGGTCAAGAGTGGACCTGTCTGATTTTGGGCAGAACATCAATGCTTGGACATGGTTAGAACATATAAAACTTTATTTTTGTTTTACTTTTTAGATCATTTTTGTGGTCATTGTGACTAATTGTAAAACTAAAAGCAGTAATCATTCTGGTCTAAAGTGCCAGTAAGAGCTTAACTCCCCACAACAGAGCCTGCGTCAGTCCTTTCTCTGTCTCTCATAAATGTTCTGTATATATTAGCCGGGTTTTTAAGTATAGTTAAAGTACGTATTAGCAGACCTTCCTGTTATGATGGGTACAGACAGTTCGCAGAACTGCGTTCGTGCTCTGGAGGCGGTTAAACGGACAATGGGGCATTCAGACTGCGCTTTGACAGAAAGACATGAAGGCCAATAAAAGTCAAAGGCATCCCCAAACTAAATTGTCCGCTGTGTTCTCTCAACAAAGCTGCGGTTCATTTGGAAAAGCTTTGAGCTCCTACAAAAGAAAAGGCTGTGACAGGAGATAAGTGCTCCGTCTCGGCAACCAGGAGCTAAATCCTCCTGACTTTTGACATGACTCTGCTTGTTTAGAGCGTATCTGTTTCCGGCGTTGAAAGGCTGCACTTTTCTGCCTTTATGATGGATCCTTTTTAGTTGTTACACTTTATTGTCCTCTAGGAACGCACCGATCCACCTTTTTCCACTTCCGATACAGATATCTGACACTGTTTAGTATCGGCCGATGCCAATCTGACACAGAAAAACAGCCCCGAATTGACTTAACTTTTAAACATAGACATAAATGTACTGAATTATGAATTTATTTGATTGCTCCTTCCCAGTATAGCATACTTAAATACACCAGTAGCTTCACAAGCTGGATCAAACATGTAAAAACAACACATCTTTAGTCTGTTCAGTCTGAGCATAACAGCCAATGTAAAATGAATGATAAAGGAAATGAAAAGCAACAAGTTGACTACCTTGGTCAAACATAAAAAATAAAAAAATAAACTGCAACAGACCTTCTTTGAAATTAGAAATTCTAGATATAATGTAGAATAAATATTAAAGCATATAATTAGACTGAATAGATTTGCCCTTTGGAGCTGACACATCGTCACCGATACCTGACCTAAGAAAAAGTTTTCCAGTATCCGGGCCGAAAGTGATATTAGTATCGGATCGGTGCATCTGCAGTTTCCTCTGCATGTAACCGATCGTGGCGCACCAAAAATCCAACACTAGGTCTGTCGCGATAATAAATTTCGCTGGACGATAAATTATTCCGGAAGTTATTGCGATAAACGATAATATTGTTGTTTTGAGACCATTTTTAAAATAAAATTATGGCAATGGCATAATAATAATTCAAGAACACGTTCTAAAAGATCGGCAGACTTTAGATTCTAATGAACATTTAACACTGGAAGACATTTTAAATAAAACTAAATGAACAAAACAACAAATAAAATTAACTTTGAAGTTTGTGTAAACAAGACTGTCCTTCAAAATAAGGGCTGAAGACCAAACTGAAGACTTTTATCATCCAGTTTTTTGGTAGAAAGAGAGAAAGAAAGAGATAAACGATAAATCATGCCAATATGGAAGTTATTGGGTTTTAATTTATCATGCGATTCATTGATTTATTTATTATTGTGACAGGCCGGACCAACACCACAGGCTCCTCTCTGGCTGTGTTGCTGGCTACTGTGCGCTGCGCCGCTTTCAGGAGTGAAGGAAAACTACAGACCACAGTCTGAAGTAGAGAAAAGGCAAAAGAAGTGAACCTAAGGAAGGTTAAGCTGGCTGCACTCAAGCCTGCGATGTTAACATCTCAATATGCTTTTGAGTGACGGTAACGTACGTACGTTTTGAAGGCTGCCTCATTATAATATTTAATCAGCAGCGTTGTCTAACCCGCTCTCGTGCAAACAACCCGTTGCCATGGTTCCTAGAGGAAACCCTGACCAGCACGCTGTAACTTCAAGGCCGGCAGCAGGCGACCACGTTGGCGATCCTGACAGCACCTCTCATGTTCTTGCTCCCTCAGGGCACCAATGCCTCCGCTCTGGAGAAAGACATCGGCCCAGAGCAATTCCCCATCAATGAGCACTACTTCGGATTGGTCAACGTGAGTTTCACTAAATCCTCTCATGCATTCACAGCACTCATTGCCAAATAACACCGGAGTCTTATTTCAAAACAAAACGGCGAAGGGGCTCGAGTCACGTCTGCTTTCAGACAGCTGGCGTTCCAGGTAACAGAGCGGTTTGTTAATCACGGGATGTCCTGCATCTTTAATGTGCTGTAAACAAACACGTTTCCCCGACACTGTCCACTAAATACGGGACCTTGCAAATAATTACTCTGTCGTTGTTTTTCACATTTTGTTACAGACACAAATTTCTGTGTTTTTTTTTTTTGTTTGTTTTTATTTTTTTATTGGGATTTAAGGTGATGGACAAAGTAGTGAATAATTATAAAGTAGAAGAAAAACGAATCATGTCTTTCAAAATAAACATCTGTATTTCTCGCTGGTCCCTAGTCAGTCAGTCACTTGTAGTGTAACTCCAGCTGTGGGAACTCTTCTCATCCACATTCAGAAATCTTCGCCTGTTCTTCTTTCACCCCCAAAGCGAGCTCAGATGAACAGCAATTTCAGGGTGTTTCCACTAATTCTTAATCGCATTCAGGTGTGGACTTTGACTGGGCCATTCTAACCACAAATGTGCTCCGATTGGAACCGTTCCTTTGTATCTCTAGCTGTGTGTTCAGGGCTGCTGGAAGGGGAACTTCTTAAGACGTTTTCTTTCTGCTCCTTCCATCTCCCTGTCAACTTTGACCACCAGCATGATGCTGCCACCACCGTGTTTAGTGTGGGAATGGTGTTTTTAAGATGATGTCAAGGATAGAAAGTTACATTTTCTCATCTGATCGGAGCATTTTTTTTCCTTCCCTGCTTTCTTTCTTTGCTTGTTTTCTTTTTTTTGCTTGTTTTCTTTTTCTTCCCTTGTTCCTTGCTTTGTCTGTTGCTTTCTTTGTTTCTTTCCTTTGTTTTTCTTCCCTCTGTTGTTTTTTTTCTTTCCTTTCCTTTCTTTGTTTCTTTCTCTCTGTTTTTCTTCCCTTCTTCAAAAGAATAGTTTCATTTCTTAATTTGCCGATCCTTCATAAAGGTCAGTTGAGTCTTGTGAAATTAAAGATGTCAATAAGTGGATCTGGATTTTACTTTGGAGTTTCAAGGCAAAGGTGGCTAAATACAAATGCATGCCGCACTTTTTAGATCTTTGATTGTGAAAGAGAGAATTCTGCTTTACTTTGTGTCGGTCCATCACATTAAATCTTATTAAAACACGTTAGTTGCAGACTAGGAGTACACCTGGGCGATATCGTAGCTCTTGTTTTGACTCGGGGCCCCTCCGTCTCCGTCTCTCCCCAGTTTGGAAACACGTGCTACTGCAACTCGGTGCTGCAGGCCCTCTACTTCTGCCGGCCTTTCCGGGAGAACGTGCTGGCCTACAAGGCCCAGCAGAAGAAGAAGGAGAACCTGCTCACATGCCTGGCTGACCTTTTCCACTCCATCGCCACACAGAAGAAGAAAGTGGGCGTCATACCGCCCAAGAAGTTCATCTCCCGGCTACGGAAGGAGAACGGTGAGCGCGCCGTGGCTGACTAAAACACACAAAGGCTTATAATCGGATAAATGCTCCTCCGCTGTGTGTTTTGGGTAGAGCGGGAGGTTTCCTGTTCTCTTAACGCAATACGTGGAGAGCTCAGGTTTGTGTTGTGTGCTTGCAGCCGTTTCAGCTCTAATGTAATCTGAATATTTAGGATGAAGGGCAGCTGCATGTTGGTGGTAAGGTCGTTCAGAGCGGGGCTGACAGAAAGCCTGATTGTTCTCTACTGTCCATATTCAGGAAGGCCTTTATGTATGAATGAACAATGTGATCTCTGTCTGGGCCCAGCTTTGGTCAGCTGCCTCCTCTGTGGAGTTTGTTTTTTTTCCCCTGCTCAGCTCATCTCCACTTCTCAGTTTCACCTCTCACATTATGCATGAAAACAGGAGTGTGTACAGGTGCTGCATGTATTATCAGCAGAGTCTGCCGACTGTTTACTGGGCCTACAGTCAGAAACTGGTTTTTATAGAGGTAGAGTCAGGAGGAGCAGTGCTAACTCTAATGTTAGTACATCTATAGGTGGCTCACATTGTTAAATACTTTGTTCCCTGCTGCTAGAAAAAATGCTGTTTGGATTTATGATGAAATAGCAAAGAGAAAAGGTTTTCATTTGTGTGCATGTTTTTGTAAAATTGTCATATCTCTATGTGGCTTGTTTCACACTAATGCTTCTGATTCTCTTGTCCATATTTGCAGTATTACGTTTTGCATTTAAATTCCCAGCTTCGCCAGCATATACCCGGCACTGCTGTTGATTAATTTTGAATAATTATCTCTAAAATCGACACCAACATCGATATCGGCCATTTTTCAACATTTCGATATCAGTCCGATTAATAAAACTGGCCCAATATGAACAACCAATATTTAATTTTCTTCTTGTTTTTATTTTGTTGCCACCTGTTTCTAGTAATTTTTTTCCCTAAAAGTGTCAAAACGGTAGTGAAATATACGTAATATGGATAGATATCGATTATCGGCCATAACAGCAATTTTAATATCGGATATTCATATCGCCCCAAGTTTTCATATCAGTGCATTCCTAGAAAAGTCATTTTATTTTTCTATTCAAATGAATATCACTTTATCAAATATACACACTGATCCACCTTTGGAGTAAAACTGAAACCAAAATGGACCCAAAAAGAACAAACAAATGTTCAGGGACAGAGCTATACAGCAAGTGACTGGGGGTTTCGTGAGGGGCTTGCAGACTGATCTTGCAGTATAAGGTTAAATAAGGGAGACAAAAAATCTCCATGATAAGATCAAACTGCACATATTTTGACCCACTTGTTTCCATCTGAAAGCCATCTTCGTTTCCTCCCTACCTTCGTCTCCCTGCAGATCTGTTCGACAACTACATGCAACAAGATGCCCACGAATTCCTCAACTACCTGCTGAACACGGTGGCGGACATCCTGCAGGAGGAGAAGAAGCAGGAGAAGCAGAACGGGCGCCTGAAGAACAACGGCACGGCTGTCACCGCCGAGGCCGAGATGGAGAACAAAACGGAGCCCACATGGGTTCACGACATCTTCCAAGGCACACTGACCAATGAGACGCGGTGCTTAAACTGTGAAACAGTATGTAAGAGCAGACCTGTTTAGTTTGTTTTTAATGCTGCACGGTTTCGTGTGTGTGTGCGTGTGTGTGTGTGTGTGTGCGCATCACCGAGAATTCGGAGGTGTGATCTACAGAGGCTTTATTTACACAGTTCTGAAGGCGAGCAGAAGGCCGGGTTGCCCTGAGCAACCCCTGTGAACACCTAAGACTTTGCCCTGTGTTAAGGCAACGCTTCCTCTGTGAAATACGCATTGAAGAGGGGCAACACGGAAATAAAGCACTTCTCCACACATCCTTAAAAAGTCTTAAATTCATGTATCTAAAATTAAGGTCTTAAAATGTCTTAGATTCTTTGAAACAATATTAGTTGGCCTTAACTACGTCTTGAATTTTGTTGAGGCATTATGATTTAATCTCGCATACTCTATGTAGTTTTTCTTTCTTTGAGGGACATCCCATCAGGCAGCAGTTCAGCATTTTCGTTGAACAAAACAACAGTCCCATTTTTGCTTGGGATATACAGGGTTTCCCCTACAAAACTTGTTAAGCACGGTGGTCGGGACGCCGAGGCGATCCACCGGTGGTCCACCGTGTTCTTGTATTAAAAGATGTTAAGTAGACAGGAAAAGTAAAAATATTACTGGGTAATTATATGTTGTTACGGGAAGACATCGCCAGTGAAACGCTATGTAAACCCACGACTAGTCTTAAAAACAACAAATCAAAAAACACAATTAAAATGAATATTACTTATTTTCACTTTTGTTTAATCCAAATTAAGTCAGCGGCTCCATAAGGCACAGAGATCTCACATTAACTTTGTGAATAAAACGGTTGCACAGTGGTTCAGTGGGGAGCGCTGTTGCCTTGCAACAAGAAAAGTCTTGGGTTTGAATCCCCTCTCTCATAACTCACTTTACCAGAGCCTTTATTTCAGAAGAAAGGCTCAGAAATAACTACATGTATTTCGGACATTTAATTACAAAATGTCAGAAATGTTGTAATTAAATTTCTGACATTTAATTACAATGTGCCCCAGTCTAATTTTAGACTGGGGCACTCCTGCCCCAGTCTAAAATCATGAGTAGATGGATAGATAGATTTGATAGATGGATACATAGATAGATAGATAGAGATCTATGTATGTAATGGATTTCTGACATTTAATTACAAAATGTCAGAAATACATTTTGTAATTAAAGGTCATAAATAAAATATCAAAAGGAAATTTGCTGTTTGCAGGTTTCTCTCCGGGCCCTCCGACTTCCTGCCATAGTTTAAAATCATCAGCCACTTCATAATAATAATATATATATATATACTTTTAGAAAGCTTATTTAAAAATATATTATTATTAAGTGGGCATTGAGGTACGGATTAAGACACTTTTAAGTTTAAACGCTAGTCGGCTATATTCA
>CAEGAE010069982.1:0-21893 GCA_903067095.1 Girardinus metallicus | reverse complement strand
ACAGTCTTCTACAAGCTTTGCAAGTGGGAAAACCTGAAAAATCAACAGTGTATCAAATACTTGTTCTCCCCACTGTAATCCTTCTGAAATAATTACATCAACTAAATGACTAAATAAATACATATACCCCCCCTAAAATGATCAATTTTACATTTTTAAAATATTGTAATTTTTTATATTAACTTTATTTTTTTTAAATAAAATCATTTAATATATATATATATTTCCTTATTTAAATTAATGACATAAGTTTTTCCAAAGCTTCTGTTTTGGTAATTTTTTTTTATTATTTAAAACCAAAATGAAGAAAATTAGTTTCATCTGTTCACAAAGAGTGATTTAATCTTTTACAGTCCTCTTTTCAGTTTGTTGTATTACTGCACTGCCAAATTTTTATCTACTTGTATTTAAAAATATACTTCTCTCCCACTTTTGTTCCATTGTAACAGGAAAAAGGGAAAAATAATCCTTTTTTAATCACAGTCCAGCTAATTTATGCCCCCTTGTGGACATTCCTGTCATTCCAGGTTATTCCAAACCCAGTCCTGTAGGATTTTATCACCAGGTGCACAAACAGATGAGGCAGAATGTGTTTTATGCATGTTTACTTGTAGGAGCAGCTGGTGGTTTTGACTGGGATGCACGCCAGCGCAGTGGGCCAGTTGAACAGGTAGGTGCAGTCCGGGGTCTCCTTCATGAACTCTGGTACTCCCTGGAGACGGAAAATCCCAAACACACATTTTTAAGTATTTAAAACAAAAATGTAACAATCATAAATGAATCCTTGCACATCATTAGACGGAATAAATAATAAATATTAGAGCTGCAAATAGTTATTTTAGTAACTGTGTATTCTGATGATTAAATAATTAATCAGATAAAAAAAAAATTGGCCACACTACAGGCTGTGCTCATTTATTTAACCACGGAAGCCTTTTTTATGCAATATTGGAAATTCATTAAAAGGTGCAAACAAATATTTAAATCCTTTGGTAAATAAGGAAATTAACATTTTATTTTATTTTATTACTAAAATGCAGTAACACAGCATTCCTTCAGTGAGCGCAGGTAAAAAAAAAAAAATCTTTCCAAAATCAACATATGAAAAGCTCGAGTCTTTGTACTTGACTTATCAATACAGTGTACGGCTGATCTGCTTATCATTTAAATTAATCAATTAATAATTGGATAGATAAAGATTTTTTTTTATTATTTGCAGAATTTGAACCAGATGAACCTAAAACTATGACACCTAAGGAGTTCAGGATAGAACATTTTTACAGATAAAATGTTTTGCTTTTATCTTAAATGCAAAAATGTGTATATTTCTTGTACAGTTTTGTATTAATTGCTGCTCTGAGTGTGTCGTTATTTTCAGCAAACGGCATTTTTAATTGGAATCGCTACATTCCAGTTAACAATTAATCAATTACTAAATTAGATGATGATTAATCAGATTAATCGTTTTCGTCTAAAGTCAGCCACAATGTTCCCAGAACTGGTGACACCTACTGGATGCTTGTCAGAGTTGCAGGAGAAGCTAATGACTGTGGATCTATTATAGATTTTATGGCAGACATCCCCACTGGTGTAGTTCAGGAGGATCTGATCCCCGACGAAACTCAATTTCTGGTTGGACAGTCCTACAGAACCAAACACAAGAGGTTAGAGAAAAAAACTGTACATATAAACAACAGAAAAGAATTTTAATACATTAACACGTCCTTACCAGCAATCTTCTGAGAGTTTCCAGCCACCTGACAGGACGACACACCGTCTTTGGCGGCGCAGACATTTTTCTGCAGTGGGCTGCAAACCGACAGGTGGTAAATGTAGTTGCCACTAGGGATGGCAAAATCTCTGTCTTTGAGGGAGCTGAAGTCAAACTCATAGCCACTCTTGGTGTCACGAACTCGACAGTTATCCCCTGCAAAGAAAAGACGATTCTTGTTTTGTAAATCCTTTCGATTGAAAACATCTGAATGTTGGAAGGTAAACCTGGTTTTACCTTGAACCTTCCTGATGGGGCAGGCCTCTGATGTCCTCCAGCGGAAGATGTATTCACAGCCTTCTAGACGGTCAAACACGGGGGAGCCCTGGAGGTAAACAGCCATGCATCAAGACAAAGCTACTTGATCGGTTTGGGTTAGTTTTCTGCAGAAGTATGTGCTAATTTATTCAACAATATTTGCTCAAATTAAAGATGTTGAATTGAATTTTCCAAATGCAAAAATTGCTACTACAATAGGCCCACGTCTATTCACGGATTCCACTAACTGTAGATTTTTTTTTCTGGACCTCTCACTAAGATCCTTCAAACTAGCCAGGAGCAATTAGCAAACACCTGGTGGAACTGAACACCAGCTGAGATTATTACAGGAACTACTTCTCAGTGAAATGCTGATAAAAACGTTAAAGGGTTGGTAGAGGAGCCATATTGTGATGACTTCCTGAAGGCAGAGTTTCAGACAGAGTAGGAGTTTTTAAAGAGACAGTACTGCATTTCCACTTCAGTCCAGTGAGCTGGAAAGACTGACCGGACTGTCGTCACACTGCAGTATGATGCGCGTCGAGTAAGTGGACGAACTGCCACACTTGTCTCCGTTCTGGTACACGATGCTGATGGAACCGTCCTCCGCCACCTGCGGGCTGGACTGCATGTATCCCAGGTTGAAGCCTTTCCCACCAATCACACCGCAAGCGCCGAGAGGACCCACTGAGGAGGAGGTTTACGAGAAAAGGTTTGAAATCAAAGGCTAAAGATGGAAAAACGGAGGGAAGCAGAATGTCCTGCTGTCCTAACCTGGACATTTGTCCACAGTCGGGAGCGGCTTGCAGACGTTTATGTAGAATCTGCGCGACTGGCCGGCGTCCGTTGGGATCCACGGAGCGTCGTCTTCATCTCGGGCCAGGTGGCTCAGATCATACTCATTTCCACGGGAATCTGAAAAACAATCAAGATTACTTTATGGCCACAACAGTTAATCAAATTAATCGTGATTAATCAATTATTGAAAACATTGTCAACTAATTTAGCAATCGATTAATTGGAGCAGCCAATTTAAAACCAGTAAAGAATAAAATGTGTCGGCGTTCCTACCAGCGATGGTGCAGTCAACCGCAGCAGGGACGCAGGCCAGCGCGGTGGAGAACTCAAACAGGACGTTATGAACCACATGGCTGGATAAAGAACTCATTTCCTCATGAACGTGCGTTATTGAGCCCGGGTGAGAGTTTGGGTCGCACACAAAGTTAATGACGAACGTGTCTCTGGTTCCTGGAGAAACACGGCAACAAGAAAAAGAAAAAAAACTCATAAAAAATGTGGAAAAACATTTAATATTTTAAGAAACTCCATAATTTGTATTGTTAAAATTTTTCCCAATATTTCTCTGGCCTCCTGTTCGACTACGAACAGGAAACCAGTCAGCCACAGGGCAGCAGCCTTTCTGCTGTTCGACGTGTTGATGCTTCTTTAGCAATGAGAATTTGTTCTCAACCATCTTATCAGATGAAATCAAGGTTTAAAAAATAAAATTAAATAAAATAAACAATGCATTTAGGACTCCAGATGTGGCGAAATCGACTTAAGCTTTAAATAACTTTGAATTTTGCGTCATTGTTTGCCGATTTGAGTAAACAACAAATAACTGAAATCATTTGCGAAGTTAAAAATAAAATCCAGTTTTTAATCAGTTACTGTTATTTTACATTTATTGTTAAATAAAATGTGCTTTCAGTACCTCTTTGCTCATAAAGCTGCCCCCTGTACGTCAGCTGCAGTTCACCATTCGTGGAGTATTTCAGCGTCTTCTGCACCCCCACTGGGGATACCGGCTGCCCGTCCTCCAGCTCACAGCCACCCATTCCCGACCCACATTCCGGGGCGTCTGCGCAGATGTTCAGCTGCAGACAGGAGGCATCACTTTTGTTTAACAAAACTAAAACTCCTGGATAAATCTCATAATAAAAGAAGTGTAGTTTGCTTTGTTACATCTAAATGAGGGAAGACAAAATAAGGAAAAACTAACAAAAAAAATTCTACTTTCTGTTATCAAATGAGTTCCTGGATTTTTTTAAAAATGATCTAGAAGCTCTTGCACTGTGACATAAACATTTAAATGACACATCAGAAGCTGTGTTTTCATTACAGATACGCTCAAAGCTTTGTCTATATCCGGCTAATGTGAAAAAAAAAACAACAAAAAAAACAGTCAATTTTGCAATTGATGTGTTTTCATTAAATAAGAAATAGAACTAAAATCACACATGAGTAAGTTATTAAAAACTTAAGGCGCCACGATCCTCCTGTTTTCTTAGTGGTTTGCGCCAGTGGTGACATCCTGCGGTTGATCGTGTGACTTGTGTGATGTGGAAGAAATGTTTCCATTGCAGATTAGCAAAATAAACTGAACAAAAAAAATCCCCTCACCTGGGAGCAAAACTTAAATCAGTGTGTTTCCGTAAACCAATTTTATTTTTGAAATGTCAAATTGAGCAACAGAAACATTGCTAGTTTCACCAAAGTTTTACCAGGAAGTCTTTGCCGTTAGCAGCTGTCCGGTATCCGTCCTTAGAGGCCAAAAGCTGGAGGTTGTACTTGAAATTTGAGTCAGGGTCCACAATCGCACAAGTCTGAAAAATACCAGCAATCAACATCTTTCAACTTTTTAGCTTCAAATGAACAGGTGATCTTTGCTGCAGGTGTAAAAATGAGGAGGATGTGGGAGAACGTACGTTATTCTCAACGGTCTGGATGGCGCAGGCTGCTTTGGTCTCCCAAATAAAGATGGCAGTGCAGTTCTGGTTTAACTCAAACTGAGGCGACTTGACCTTCAGAGTGAGCAGCAGAAACACAATCACATCAAGCTTCATGGAGAACATCCACAGGTTGATTTTGTGACAGACTGAACTTACTATGGCTCCTCTGTGACAGACCAGGTGGACGAGCGTAGTGTAGGACAGTTTCTGACCCTCCGACATGCAGACAGAACCGTCTGTGAACTCCAGCAGCAGACGGTCCCGGGCCTCGATGATCGGCCCTTTCTTGGATTTCCCCATGTTGCTGACAGACACCACTTCCTTTGGCGAGTCCTTTAGGCGAAACACGAGGCCACTTAAACTTCCTCTGGATTAACAAAAGGCTATGAAGCTCACCAGCGGTGGGAAAACTTGCGCTAAAGCACCAGAAGCAGAGCTAAGCTTTGTTTGTAACTTTTACCGACTTTAGAAACATTTAACTTAGTTTAGTGCACTTAGCTTCCCCTAAATTAATTTTTACAGACTATTTCTAAAGCTCTAATTCACTTTAAATTAAATTGCTGCTTGAGGGTTGTCATCTTTCAAAGACAAATATATTTCGAGCTGAAGTTAGTGCTTTAGCATTAGCTTATGCTAAATCATTCATTATTAGGATTATGTTTAGTATTTTCTCCACTTTTTATTCAATTAGTAAACAATTATTCCAATAATCAATTAATCAGCCTGACAATAAATATGAAAGAATTTGATTAAATGTAGTTACTGTGTGCAGTTTAGTGACACAAATCATTTATGTGACTGAAAGCATATTACAAATGGGAATGTTTTTCAAATGCATTTTTTGTGTTTTTGGGGCTGTGTACTTATGAACACTTTTAACACTATACTACCACAAAATATTGTAGTAAAACTTTAAGTTTTACTAAAATATGGCGAAGAAAAAGGTGAATTCAGACCTTTTCTGTTATGTACTTCATCTGGCAGACCGATGCGTCGCGGTCACATCCTGGAACGGGGACGATTGGCCGACAGACGTTGATGTAATACTTCCTCTGATTGGAGACGTCGGTCATGTCCATCGCCACCCAGTTGTTGGCTGAGGTGGACCGCGACAAACTGGTGGCAGAAGAAGAAGAAGCAACCAGGAAGTTGAGGACAAGTCGGTACACTGCAAAAACATACAATCTTACAGAGGAATATTGATCTAGTTACTAGCGCAAATAACTTATTACACTTGAAATAAGACAAAATCAACTTACAAGTAATGTGTCAATGAAATTTAAGAGCTTGTCGGCAAGAGTCAATAATTACTTAATATTGATTAAAAAAAAAAAAAAAAAAAAAACGCTCTAGTTCGACCGGCAGATTATTTAACTGGTAACGAGATATTTTTCCAATTTTATCTTATCTGAAGTGTGCTAAGGAATTTTAAACTAGACCAGAAATACTTGGTAAGATTTTGTATTTTTGCAGTGACTGTTTTGGATTCATCTTATATTCAAGCAACAAAATGAAAACACACATTTTTAAACAGTTTTTACAATGAAATTAAATCAAATTATTTTTATTTTTAATTTTTATTTGCAAAATATAAAAAAAATGTATATTGTATGTTTATATTTATGTTGTTTTGTTTATTTATTTTGGATACATCTCAGTTCCAGCGTCAAAAGCTCATTAGAATTTAAAGTTTATTGATCTTTGGGAATGTGTTCTTACATTAGTTTGCCGTTATATTTCTTGAAAATGGTTTAAAACAATATTATTGTTTAACGCAATGACTTCTGGGACAATTTATCGTCTAGCAAAATTTGCTACCACGATAGTCCTACAACGGATAAAATCATCAAGGAAGGAATGAAACTTTGTTTTTAAGGGGAAAAGAAAAAAATCTGCTCTACTAGCAGCTGTTAATGTCTTCATTCCCTTAATAAAGTTTCACCAGCTTCCCAACAGGTTCCTAAAGAAAAAACCCAACAAATGTTGTGCTGATTTCATCAAAATGCTGAATTAATGGAACGATCTTGTATTTTTTTTCTGTAATTAATGCTAACTTTACATTTAAAAACAAAAGCATTACCTGGATAGGTCATACTGGTCCAGTGTGACGGGATCCGTCACCAAACACTCGTGAGGCCGCTGAGGACAGGCGTAGGATGTGTACCAGCGGAAGTTATAGGTGTAGTTATCTTCTACCTGCATTCAGAAAGTGTGAATCAACAACATGCAGAAAGAGTTTGAAGAATGTCAGAAAAAGGAGGAATTTTACCTGGAACTCCGGGCTTCCTGCTCCAGCCTCGGGGTCGCACAGGAAGGAGATGAGCGTGGATCTGAGGGTGTGGTTCGCATTGTTGTACTGGGAGCCTTTGCTGTAGGTCAGCTGGATCAGACCGTCGTAGTAGGACAGGCGGGAGTTCGCCTCCCCAAGACTCCAGGAGCTGAAAGCAGGAACAGATGGGAGTTAATCCTGTAGGTTTGGATTGAGTGCACAGATTTGGAAGCGGAGGTTCACCTCTTTTCCACTTGGCACGCTCCGGCCTTCTCAGGACACGCGGCGGCTTTGACCGGACCGCAGACGTTGATGTAGTAGTCGTAGCCGCCGCTGGTCACGTTGTAGTAGCCGCCTTTGGGTTTGGTGAGAGGAGACAAGTCGAAGGAGAAACCTGTGGATGAGGTTAGGGGAGGATTAAAAGCTGAAGGAGGAATAAAGGCAATTCAAACAGGTCAGGTTTTACTAGTATGGAACAAGAGAAAGTGAAATCTCCAAAACACAATGTCCAGACTAAAGAAATCTCCATAAATCGCATTTTTAGCGGTACAGATTGCAAAGCATTTTTTGTTAATGATTTTTTTGAATATTGTTCCCGTTTTAAATGAAAAAATAAAATGAAAATGAAATGAAGTGTATATAAATGTAAATAATTCTCCTTGTGGAAACTGAGATAATTTACATACTTTTTAAGCGCATTTGAACAATATTGACATTCTGAGTTGAATGGTGCGTTATCACCAGTAGGTGGTGGTAATCCACACCAAAATAGCTTCATCTTGAGTTAATAAATGCAAGAATAAGACGATAATGACTTCACATCAAAGTGCTTTTTATGAGATACCAAGGTGATACAGCAGCCACTGGCTGGGGCACCCAATCAATTCACAAGGCTTCCAAATGGATGTTTTTACTGCAAAAACTTTTCGCTGGCACCAATGAAGCAACATTTTTACCCTCCCCTTGTTCCCCTTTTTGGATTATAAATAAGCAGCTAATAAATGGTGGCGCCATCTAAAATTTCTGAGAACTAGCCTAAAATTCCTGGACTCTTTTCAATTTGAAAACTAACTGGTTGAAATTGAGGGTCTAGACTATCAAAAAAAAAAAAGCCAAATATGCAAAAATTCCTTTTAGATCATTTTTGATTTCCAATGAAGCTGATTGAAGAAACAAAGCCATCTATAAAAAGCTAAATATGTTCTTTTTCCTCATGTTGGTGTAGTTTAGCATGAAGTATTGGAGACTTGTGTTGGCGTCGTACCAGCCTGGGGGTCCTCCACCGTGCAGTTGTGTCCTTCTGTTTTGGACAGGACGCAGGCAGCAGCGGTGTACCACTCCACCTCATAAAGACATTTGTCAGAGGAAACGCTGCGAAGCATGGGAGGGCTCTCAAGATGGCCTGCCAAACGTGCAGGAAGGAGGAAGAAGAAGGTTATCGAATTTTAAAAAGATGCCAAGAATATGGCAGTGAAATCCTGTGGTTTATTTCACCTGGTTTGCATTTGAGAGTCAGTATAGTTTGGGTCATCTTCTTGTTTTCACAAGTCGTCCCTTCAGTGTATGTCAGTCTGATGTCACTTCCCTGTTTAGTCATCCGGGGAGGAGAGAGGAAGCTGCCCAGGTTGATGGTTTTATTATTTTTATCTGAATCAGAAAGAAACAGAGAGATCATTAAATAAATGACCAGTCATATTCAGCATAAATTATAATGATACACTGCAAAAACACAATATCTTACCAACTATCTGTGGTCTTGTTTCTAGTGCAAACATCTTATTACACTTTAAATAAGACAAAACTAACTTATAAGTAACTTTTCAGCAAGAAATAGGAGCTAATAATAATTCCTCAAAATTGATGAAAAAATTCCAATTCCACTGGCAAATTATTTCACTCATAACACGGGAAGTATTTTTTTTCCCAGGCATCTAGTGATCTTTCATATCACAATCAAGTTGCCTAAAAATGCCGCATCAAATGTGACTTAACATTTGAACAGTTAAATTTTGTTTCTTTGTAACACCCTCATCTCAAATCCTGATCATTGTCAGCTGTTCTTTGTTTCATTTTATGACTTCATTTTATGACTTTGGCTTTTTTTTTTTTTTTTTGATAGTCTAGACCCTCAATTTCAACCAGTTAGTTTTAATGCCTTGAAATTGGGCTTCTGTCTCTTTAAAACTCCTGCTCTTTCTGAAACTCTGCCTTAAGGAAGTCATCACAACATGGCTTCTCCATTAACTCTGTAACAATGTTTTTACCAGCTTTGCTCTAGGAAGCAGCTCCTATGATGAGCTCAGCAGCTGCGCAGTTGCTAATTGCTGATGGCCAGTCTGAAGGAGCTGAGTGAGGGGCCGCTGCTCTGTGAGGTGGAAGCTGGAAAACTACAACTCAGAGGAGGACCTGCGTCTCAAAGGCGGGACTAAGTCCACCCTGGCGTTTTGCACAGCTGAATGGTTGCCATGGAGACTAAAGGATTTCTCAAACATGGAGGCAACACTCCAGGTTTGCTTTTAATGAGGGAACAACATTATAACATGATGTAAATCTCAGAAAAGTAAATTTTACATAATATCGGCACTTTAAAACAAGCTCTCGTATGTTGCTGAAAAGTTACTTGTAAAGTACTGAGATATTTACAGTAGAAACCAAAATCACTTGGAAAGATTTTGTGTTTTTGCAGTGCAATGTTTAGGATTCCTGTGGTCGTCTTACCCACAGCGCAGAAGGAAGCGTCATCTGGGCAGCCGACAGCTCCTCCTCTCCTCAGGACTTTGTGGCAGATGTTCAGGAAGTAACGCGTGTCCGGTTTGGTGGCTCGGCCATCCACTACCACCCAGTTCTCACCGTCCTTCAACTCTGAAGCAGAACAGAGAAAAAGACAAAAGATCAAGACAAACATGAATGATTCCAGGTTTCTCAAAGTTCTTTTTAATTCAGACCAATTCATTTTTTTCCATCAATGGACTCATTGGACTTCCATAATTCTGAGTGGTGTCAGCGTGCCCAGAGCGGCCATCTTGTTTGGACTTTGAATTCAAGTCAAATCTATCATGGAATATTAGGGACAAGCTACGACTCTGTGGAATTTCGGCTCTATTCCTGAAAATTGAGCTGTTAGCATGAGGCTGTCATACAGCAACACTTTTCAGTCAGAGGCTTCATCAGATTTGTTGCAGCACTGACTGCTAGTGGATCACCATGTACAGAAATACTTGGATGACATCAACTGAAATAATGTTAAAATAGCTCAATTTAGAGTGAAAATTATTTCAAAACTCAGTGGAAGGTTTAATTGAGCAAAAATAATTGCTGGTAGGATTAATCAGAAGCGGATTTAAATAAGATGTAAGGAGGAACTCACCGGGATATCTTGTAAGGCGTGAGAGGTCGTAGTGTTTGCTGCCGTCTCTGACCTGACACAGCAGGTCCTCCTTCTCCTTGACGCAGGCGAACGCCGTGTCCCAGTTAAAGTAATACGTACAGTCCGTCTCCCCGGCAAAAACCGGAAACCCATGTCCATTGTTTGCTGTAAAACACAAAGACAAAAAATAAATAAGATCACCTTATGAGATGATTTAATTTTACCTTCGAACTGCACCTTGTTTTCTGATGCTGATGCGAACAGTTTTAAAGCTATAAAAGCAGTAAGTGCTCAAGAAATGTGATTATGTTACAGAAATGTACAAAAATGTCCATCGCACCTGCGGTTTTGTTGCATTGGAAGTTGATGATGGTCATCCTCTGGAAGCCAGAGGAACATTTATCTCCGCCTGGATAAATCAGACTGAGGTCTCCATCTGAGTACCTGCAGAAGCGAAAATAACAGTTCAATGAATAATAACTAAGAACAAACCATTTAGATTATGCAGATTCATTAAACTGTTGCACCTTTTTACTTTCATGCAAAATCCAATTCCCACGTTTTTCAAATTCAGGCCAGAGTTTCCTCTTAATTTATAGATCTGAGGTAACATCATCAGATTGTGACAAGTTTACAGGCCACATATACTTTGAAAAGTAAACCTGAAGTTATCAAAAGTACAAACAGCTATTTTATTACTTATGATTTGGGCAGAATGGTAAATCAATCTTAATCAAATTGTATTGTTTTTTTTTAGATTATAATTTTGAAAAATCTGTATTTTTTTCACCAAAACAATCATTGGGTTTCCGTAGTTCAGAATTATGTTAAGATATTTTCTGTGATTTGTATCATTTTATGTTGTTGTGGCTCTATTTTCAGTTATTTATTTATTTAGGAAAAATGTGAGGGGAAAAATAGTTTAAAATACTTTTTAAAAATGAGATGTTTTATTCTTAAGACATATTGCCCACTTATGATCAATAATCTAGACAATAATATCAAGTTTACATTTATAGAACATTTCAAGTCAGTTCAAAGTATTTTACATCATGAAAACATAAAAACATCATAAACCTGCCAGTAATTATATTTGATCAAATAATAAACATTTGGTTCTCTGTAGAAAACTTCAACAACATTTAATCAGATATGAAACATTAAGTGTCACATTATAAATAAATAAGTTGAGATTAGATCTATTTTTGATTAACTCTAAAGAACAGAAACCGGCACACAGAGACAAACATTACCGTAACGTCTGGTTCTGGAATCTTCCGGCCACTTTAGAGGTGCTTTCGGACTTCTTCACCTGGCAGGACGAGGTCAAAGGGTCGTTGCCACACACATCGTTGCGGACACTCCCACACACGTTCAGGTAATACAGGTAGCTCTCAGAGCCTTCGCCGGGCGGAGGCGGGATGTAGTAGGCGTCTTCTGTGGCTGAACGCACAAAACCAACAGCATGTCTGAGTGAAACTCATGAAAAAAGATGATCTGACAGGATTTATATTGGTATTAAAGTCTAAATACACACGTTTGTTTGAAAACTACATAAAAATGATCATTTTTATGAGCTGAAATGATTTAAAGTTTCTTTTGCGCTGCTTTTTTTCAGAAAGTCAAAAGATTTTGAAGTCTTTTTAAAACTGTTTAATGTTTGAAAACATAAAAAAAAAAAAATCATTTCCAGGCTTCATTCAAACACATTTCAAACTGCTTCTATGCCTTTTTAAATGATTTTTATTCTATTTTTTGTGCATCTATGCAATACATCGTTTTTCATTTTTGCAAAAGAAAGAAAACTGCTGTAAAAGATGCAACATTTGGGTTTGAAATTCAGATTTTTATTGAGACTATCACATTAAAAACTAAAAGTTACCAGCTGAATGAATTACGTTTTAGTTTTAATTTTAAATGAACAGATTTTAGATAAATTTTGCTCATTGTTAACCAGTAAAATTAAATAAATGACAGAATGACACAAAAACAGGACGTTTAAGAATAAAGACTCGTTTTAATGAGAATTTTAAAAGACTGTTTTGAGACAAAAGCTATAACTGGGTTTGCAGTTATTGTCTGAGTTTGATTGTCTAAACTGAGAAAAACATTCTTTAGTTAGTAATCCTGGACAAAAATACAATACATTTATCTAACAATCAATCGATTACAGATTAAAAACAATCAGATTTCATTAAGCGCTTTGAAGCTCAAACTACTTTTTGGTGTAAAGATGCATCATAACAGCAGGTTTCCAGCAGGTTTTCCTCCATATTGTCAAAGATATTTACATTTCCAGACATCCACATTTTTTAACCAACCTGAAGTATAAAAGTAAAACTTTTCGTTGGTGAAACAGATGAATGGACGGAATGTCTCTATATCCATTTGTTTTTTACAAAAGAAATAGAGTTTTTACGGTTTTTCAATATTTACCTGCAGATCATTTTCTCTTTCGTGATCAACGTTGCATGGATGTTCATATTAGTATATCGTAAATTTAAACTGGTGCATGTGTATAATAAAATCTGGGATTAAAAAAGCTCCTGTTTAGACTTACAGCTGAGGGTGAGAGGTGAAAGGTCGATGGAGATGTCGTGCTGTTGGCTCGTCAGTTTGCAGGTGTGACTCTCCAGGTAGTCTCTGTGACAGGCGTACTCAGTCACCCACTCCACCTCGTAACGACAGTTTACCTCGGCCACCATCCTAGGGACGCTGCCCTGAAATGAGAACAATCAGGAGTTACCTGGAAGCAGAGGAGGGTAAAGTTCCCAAAAATGGATACTCAAGGAAGAGTCAACAGTATTTGCCCGAGAAATTATTGGAGTAAAAAGGTATTGGTAAAAAGGCGACTAAAGTTACTGAGTAACTGGTCAAATTACCAGTCGTTTAATATTTAAAAATTATATCACATGGATCAAAATATTTATATGGAAATTTTGGTATTTTAAAGTTCACACTGCAAAAACACAAAATCTTAAGTAATTTTGGATTAGTTTTTAAACCAAAGTTAAATATCTTAGTACACTTGAAATAAGACAAACTAACTTTCTGGTAACTTTTCAGCAAGATACTGAGCCAATAATCCATTAATGTTGATAAAAACTTTCTAATTCAAATGGCAGATTATTTCACTTAATAAGATAGCTTTCCAGTTTTATAAGTAAAAAAATCTGCCATTGAAATGAGTAGATTCTCCTCAATATTAATAAGTTATTGACATGAAACAATCTCCTACATACATCTTGTAACGTGGTTTTTGTCTTATTTCAAATGCACTAAGATATCTGCACTAGAAATTAAAACAAAACTACTTGGTAAGATTTTGGGGTTTTGCAGTGCATAATGAAAATAATTCATATAAGTAACAGTTACAAAACAACAAAATCAGGCAAAAGAAATATTTTTCCAAATCATTTTATTTTGATATAAAACTTACGAAACTTTAACAAAAACTGCAGTGAAGTTACTTACAGTAGGTAGAGTATTGAGAAATTTTACTCATGTAAGAGTAGCGACACTTCAGAATAAAGTTACACAAGTAAAAGTAAAAATACTCCTAAAACTACCTTTTTTCCAAAACCTTACTACCCAGCTAATGCCTGGAAGCTGAAAAGCCAAATCTGAGAACCAGATGAGTTCGCAGTGCCAGCTCTGGGACTTACGGGATGGCGGCTTGAAGGACAGATGAAAGTGATTTTGACGGTCGGCCGGTGTCCCCCACATCTCTCCGGAGGTGTCGACTCCGCGCTTAATTCATACTGTAACCTCAAACTGGACAGAAAATTACACAATAATTTTAATTCAGTGGGGTTTTTTTTCAAGCCAGAAACAATTAAGTTGATCGATAATCTCTAAAACTTCCTGAAAAAGCAGCACGGTGGAATCATTTCATGTTCAGTTTTAACAACAAGCAGGAGCAGAGCTGAAGGAAATGTCTGCAGTGATGAGAGACTCGCCTGTCGCTGGACATGGCCTCCAGCGGCTGGCTGGGAGCCCCCATGCTGAAGGAGCCTTGAGCGGTGAAGAGGCAGGCTGCAGAGCCCTCTGGACACGACTTTTCGGCAATGTCTGCAGGACAGAGGAGAAGAACTGAAATCCCACAGAGACCTGCAATAAAAATCCTACCGGCCTCGTTAATGAAACTGATCAGTTCAGCATCAGAGGGGTAAATTATTGTCTCGAAACAGGAAGCTCCTGTGGCATAATTTAAAGACTAACAAGATATACACATTAAAACTATGTGTGATTATAACATGATAAATAATTAACTTAAAAGTAAATAAAAAAAGTACAAGACAAACAAGCATAACATCAAACTTTCTCTAATTAAAAGAAAATAAGGAATAAAATCAAAGTACTATTTAGTGATACAAATCTAACAATTTCAAAAGTTTAAGGTTTCTAAAATTTAAATTGCAGGTTTTTTACTTGACGTAAATCAGAGGGGAACATAATGAAATCAAAGCCCTCAGCTTTCTATGACCATTATAGACAGAAAGAAAATACATTTCCACCTGAAAAATCTCAGAAATTTTCAGAAAAAGAGTAAAAAATTTTGAGAATTTGCAATAAAAAAACTTTTGATTTTGAGATTAATCTCAGGAAGTTTCTAGTAAAAAGTTCTGATACAAATATTCTTTGAATGTTTGACCAATATTAATAATGCCACTACTTTCAGCAGCCTACGTTGACACTGTTTTTCTGACTGAGAAACGTACAGTTGAGGTTTAGGGCAACAGAAAAAAAACAACAAAAATGCTGATTCTTTTTTTTCCCTCAGAATTTCATTTTTAAACTTCTGAGATCAAAAGTCAGAATTCAGAAAAAAAAATGTATTCTGAGAAAAAAAAAAGTCACACTGTTAAGATTAAAGTCAGAGTTCAGAGAAAGAAAAATCTGAATTTTTTCTTTTTCTTCTTCTTCAGTCGCCCTGATGCTCTTCCCTAGAAACCGCTTTAAAAAGGCAAAGTATTTCTAAATCTAATCAGCCGTCCAGTTTTCACTCACTCAGGCTCCGGCAGATGTTGATGTAAAAGTCGGAGGTGTCGTCGCCGTCGTCGACCAGGTAACCGTCCTCCACCTTGATCAGAGGGTTCAGGTCGTGCTTTTTGCCGTCTGAGTCGAACACGTAGCAGGGAACCTAAACACACAGCAGGAGAGTTAATACACCACTCAGCAGAAACACAAACAGGAACTGGATTTTACATTAAGAGGGAGATAATTGAATTTAGTATTCAATTATTCTGAAAATTAATAAGATCAACAAAAATTGGTGCATTTTGCTGATTTTTCATTCACCCACTTAAGCCTTTTCATACAATGTTAAAAAATACATAAAAAAAATATTTGATTAAGAAAATAAACACTTTAAATGCCTAAAAAGCAATATTGCATTCCTTTAGTGAAGGCTTGATAGTTCCTAAAGAAAAATACTACAACATGTGAAAAGCTCAGGCCTTTCTGCTTGACTTATCAATACAATGTAGGGCTGATCTGCTGATTGTTTTTTAGATTAACAGATTAATAGTTGGACAGTAAAATGTGCTTAATAGGACTTTTTTAACAGAATTTGAACCAGCTGAAGCTAAAACTCCCACTTGAGTTCTGGGTAGAACATATTTAATAACAAAGAAGGTTTTTTTTTTATCTTTAATATAAAATCTTTGTATTTTTGTACAGTTTTGGTTTAATTACTGTTTTTTCAGCAAATTGCCTTTTTTGAGGACATGCTCCAGTTAACGATTAATCAATTACTAAATCAGTTAACGATTATTTCCATAATCGATTCATCACAGTTAATCAGGATTAATTGGTTAAGTCCTAACTGGTTGCAAATGTTTTGGTTACGTCACGTGAACTTTTAACAGAATTAAAAAAAAACAAAAAAAACCCGTAATTTGTGACTGAAATGTTTCCACTAACGCAACGTAAATTAATTTCACAGTGACAGCATGTGACAGGCTTTCTGCTGCGCAGCACAAACAGCAGCACTTCATGGGATGTGGAAGCTTCACTTTCTGTCAGCTGACTAATTGTTTCTGCAGAAAGATGCGGTTTCCTTTTTCACTCAGAAACCTGCAAGCAGGACATCAGTCAGGACTCCTACCTCTTTGTGTGGTTTGAATTTGTCCTTCTTGCAGGCAGCGTATGTCTTCCACTCAAAGTAATGAACACATTCAGACAGCGCCACAAACTCTGGGGTGCCCTGTTAGACAGAAGTGTGAAAAAATAAACTGTTTCGTTATAAACAAGCAGAAAACAATGTAAAGGACATCGGCTTTTTACTGAGTGGGAGACTTTTTGGAAAAATTTGTCATATGTTTCTTGTGTGGCCTAAAGTACAAGGAGTTTATCTGCTTTTACTTACCAAAAAAAAACATTTTTTTGAGTTTTATTTTTTTAATAAACTTTTTCTGTAGTTATAATTTCCTGGTATATGTGAATATTTGAGCTCTGAGCTCTTTGGTTGGATACAAGCTCAGATTGATGTTGTTTGCAAGGATTGCCACAAACCTACCATCACAAACAAAAACACACAGAGTCCACTTTTTTTCACTTCTGACACCGAAATCTTAGATTTAGTATCGACTGATATCAAATACAGAAAAACAGCCGAATTGATTTAAAACGTTTCTTTTTTTAAAACACAGATATAAATGTACTGACTACTTACAAATTTATTTGCTAACTCTGCTCCAGTACAGCTCACTTTAACACCAACAGCTTCAGAACAAATTAAAGTCAAAGGAGTACAATCAGCCAATGCAAAATAATAAAGAAACATCACTGCATTGAAAAATCAAACATTGAAGCCCTCAAGGCAAATATATTTAAAATGTTGAGACGCTGAACTTGGCCAGCAATTTTGCCAGCATAATCTTCTCTCTATTATTTAATTGTTCTTTTTTTATTGAGTTTCATTTCTTCTTTTCAGACATAATAACCTGCTAAGCCCCTTCTCTTCGGAAACAAAACTGCTCTCATTGTGACTCGACAGGAAATGACATCACTGCCAGAGCTATGGCAACTCTCCCTCTCACACACACACACACACACCCACCCACACACCCACACAAAACTGCAGAACAGCACACATCCTCAGAGTTACAGATCCAAATCAGCAGACACCTGTTGCTCTGCATTCATTTATTATTCATTTATTTATTCATTTAGAATATCAACAGTCTGGAATTTGCAGGAAGAAAGAGAAAAATTACGTTGTATAATTTTTTTATTATTTGCTTCTTGACATTATTTGCGTCTTGCAGCCTGAAATAAGTGATCAATATCGTGGAGAAAAAAAAAAAACATTTGGTACGGAAACTAACAAAAAATGTGGCAAATTCAGATTTTGCATGTTTTTGTTCTTCTATTTGGGTTTCTGCTGCTTCTAAAAACCACTTATTTCAACTTATTTGGCAATAACGTCATGTTTTTTTGTGTGTGAAATTTCAAAAAACTGAATATAACATCACAAATCACCAGGCACTGCGCTGTTACGTAGCCCGTTACCTAGCAACCCAAATGGAGCTCCTGCATGTTTGGTCAGCTGGTTTTACCGCTGTATCTGTTCAATGACTGCTGGAAAACACAAGTGTTTTTCTGTTAACTCAGCATCTAGAATTCCCTTGATGGTTGTGCAGGAGGCTCCACTTCTGCTTTTCAAAGGTGTACGTTTGTATAATTGCACAACTGTTTGCAGCCGTTTTCATGTGTGAGTGCAAACATTGAGTTGGAGGCGTGGCCAGCAGCTTATATGGATTTAAAGTGTCAGAGGCCATGAAACAGCTCAAATAGGAAATGAGCAGACTAAAATCTCATTATCTAAGAATGATTTTGTGCAAAAAATGTAATGAACATGTTTTCCACAGCCAACAGGAAGAGTAGGTCACCTTTAAAGTGTTTTTATACCCCAGAAATTTTAAATTATTATAATTCTTAAAGGCAAAAATGTTACATTTGCATCCTTTTTTAATCTCATTTTGCTAACCTAACCTGTTCAAGAAGAAAAATAAAGTTCCCTTTTAATTGAAGTACTGCAGAATTTTTGTGTTTGCATATCTGTAGACATATTAAAACACATGCAGGGTTTGTCTTTAGATTGCCAGAACAAAACAGCTGCGCAGAGCAGGTGTTTGCTGACACCAGGGAACAGACGAGAATACTAAACAATACCAATCCGTCACTTCCATATATCCTGATTATTACACATCCCCCGTTCAGGAAGAGACTGGTCCCAGTCAGGCCGGTCCCAGTCAGGCCGGTCGCTGTGGGTCTTACCATGGTTTTCCCACACTGGAAGTTGATGCTGGTCCGAACTGGGTTGGTTCCTCCCGGGCATCCGTCGGTGGAGTTGTAATCCAGCACGGTGCCAGAGAGGTTCTGCAGGGAAAGGTCACCTGCAGAGTAAACGAGGACAGGGTCAGCACACTGTTTTATCTGCTAAAATCATTCATTTTCACCATTAGTTTTTATCTTCAGGCAGACAGTTTGACAGATTAATGTCTCAAACTCCCAACCTCCAAGTTTATTTTGACTGCTTGGTCAGAGTTTTCATTTCATTGCTGTGGGAAAGCTTAGCAGACAGTGGGAAAAGCTCTGCTGTGGATCTGAGTTTTAAAAACTGACAGAAGGCCAGTGATTTTTTTTTTTTAATAAATATTTGATAATTTATTGGCTGCAGAGAATTTGCAGATGGATTAAAAAAAAAAAACTGGAACACCTGAACTTCATATGAGAGAAAACAAATGTTTTTCCTTGTGATTGAGTGAATATTTTCAGTGATTTTATGTGTCTGTGTTTGTGTGAACTCTGGGTCAAGATAGGCTGCTATCACAAGACAACAATAAAAGAAACCGAGCAACCAGATGACCGACAAACCTACAAACTACAGGAGATAAGGAAGAACAGTCGGCCTCTCCACAGACAATCTGGAACCACAGTATATCATTATTAATATGTAACAATCTCAGGCATTTTTTTATGTGTTGGTATCAGTGCAATAAGAAAACCTGGACCTTTGTTGGTTTATTTTAATATATCGTAATACATTTCATATTTTAACATTGTTAATATCTAACTTTGCTAATGTTCTTCTTTTACATTCTGGACCTAAACTCAATCAAGTTTATTGGTATAGATTAGAACATTTCAGCAACCAGGCAGATCAAAGTGCTTTACATGATAAAAAAACCCCACAAAAACAAAAAGTGAACACAAATATTTCATAATGTCCAAGCTGAATGATTATTGTGATGAGGTAAAATTGTTTAATATTTGAATGCAAACTGAATTATTTTCTAAGAAAGATGGAATTAAAAAATACACCAAAAACTACATCCTTTGCAGAAAACGAGAACAAGATCACATCTAATGCGGAAGAAACACAATGCAAAAGTGATTAAAAGGTCAACAGAAAAGAAGCTGGGAGAAATGAAACCATTTCCTATTCAGCCTGTTTGTTTTTGGAACGTTTTCTTTTTTAAAGCACAGCTACAGAAAAGGCAGCATCACATTTTACAGAAACTGTTTGACATTTTTCAACCTGATTCTATAAAACATGTAGCTTAAAGTCTCTGTGTGGATTTTACTTCCCTGAGTTCTGAGAAAACTCACGTGTTTCCTTGAACTCACTGTTAGTTTAACTTCTCTAATTTACCCTTTGGAATACAACGAGTCGGATAATTTAGCGCCTAATCGTAGTAAAGTGCTGAGCAGATAAAGCCGCAAGCTAGCAGCTCCGTGTCTGTGTGAGCTGCTGATGCGTTCAGGGGTCATGTGAGAAGTCAATCATGGTTGTTTAACTACAAATCATCTGACCTCTCTGCTGCTTGGTCACCACTTACTCATTCTTCCTCTTTATATAAGAACATTTCCTCAATGCACTAAAATAAAGCTAGAATAAAAACCAACAATTGCACAAGTTTTTACTTGTTTTTAAAGCAAGTGAAAACGCGTGTCGTCTTTAAAGCTCTTTAGAGCTTGTTACAGCCAGGACTCTGATATCAGATATTCAACAAGGGGACTTTTGTGACCTTCGGGGGCAGGACAAGCTGTTGTTTTAGCCTGAAATAACTCTGACTGGCAGCCAAAGAGGTCAGCAGAAGAATAAAGGAAGTCTTAGCCGGTCTGACATCGAGACTGATTTAAACACTCTGAGTGAAACACTGCAGCTTTCTTATTTACATTTTTTTTTTTTAGCTTAGACATATTTTAAAATCAGGCAAAGAAACACTGAATGATTTTATATATCAAAGAGATTAAATTTAATTCAAAATTACTTTCTTTATCCTATAATTAGATACTGTCATAACTAGCTTGGCCTGACACAATACATTTTGCAGGACGATAAATTGTCCCAGAAATTATTGCGATGAATTATAAAATTGTTGTTTTAGTAGCATTTTCAAATATAAAGAAAATAACATAATAATACAAGATCAATAAACTTTATTTTTGTAAAGAACACTCTGCACTTCAACTTGAAGATATTTTAAATATAAAAAATAAAACTCAACCAAAAACAATAAAAATGAAACAAAAACAACACAGAACTGAAACCAGAAAGATTAAACAAAACTTCCCTTCAAAAAATATTAATTATCAGAATGAAAATCATCAAACTCATTTTAATTTGTCACGCAATTAATTAATTAATTGCTTATTGCAAACAGCAGAGTTAATATTCCACAGAAACACATTCTGGATGACACAATCAGTTGTTAGCAAGCTGCTATTCCAGCTCCTTTGCTTTAGCCGCTCCTCTTTAAATCTGCCTGAGTGGTTAGAAAACCAAGTGAAGAGACAGAGGAGTAAGGGAAAGATTTTTACTTATTATGCATCTGCATCCATGAAGCCTCCTTTCCAACTCCTCTGTGATTTGAGGTCACAATTCAGGTGTTATTGGAGCTTTAGAGATGCTAATTAGCTGCTCTCAGTTATAAAATCTTGTTGCTATCGTTACACATTTTAACAACTGTCTGAAAGTAAAAAAAAAAGAAAAGAAAAAAAAGCAAGTAGGAGTAAAAATCCTTCCAGCTGCACAGCCAGAAGGAATAATTACCCAAACATAAAACACCTCAAGCAAAAAAAAAAAGGTAAACAAACATTTAGCAAAAGAACAAATGAGAACAAATGTAGCAGCGATGCTCCAACGTGCTGCCACCATTAGCGCTGCAGTTCTAGAATAAAAAATAAATAGATTTGAATTAAGTTATCCAAACCTAACTGGCCCAATGTGAACTAATAAATGCCTAATAAACTAAAATTGTAGTTGGGGGTTTCACTCTTACTCAGAGTTAAACCAAAATGTAGTTCAGAGTAGGGCTGTTGTAAACAAATGTTTTAGTAATTGAGTAAACTATCGATTATTTTTACGATTAATCTAGTAATCGCATAAAAAAATTTTTATAAAATAAAATATTGGTAAATCTGGCATAACAGCAGTGTTACTATCGGATATCAATATCAGTCCAATTTTTCATATTTGAGCTT
>CAEGAE010069977.1:0-19307 GCA_903067095.1 Girardinus metallicus | reverse complement strand
AATCAACCCAGGTCTCTGAAATTAATTATAGTGATTCAAAGAGCCCTGACACACAACACCATCTATAAATTTAATAGCACAACAAAAAATGTCATCTTTATGACACTTAAATCCAATTTGCATAATAATTTGGAACACGGTTTAAGTCAAAGCAATAAGACTGTATATCTGATATAAAGTTGATACAAAATCAATGAAAAGGTGGAACTCTAGCAGATTTCACTTCACAAGTTCAGACTTCCTGTTTGCTGCCTTTAGAAACAAAACAAGAGTGAGGAAGTAGTTCTCAGGCCAGGATGACCACCCAGTATGGTAGAGTCATAATTTGTAATAATGTCATAGCAATTGAATCAAGTTTAAAATTATTTAAAATCACAGAAAGTTTGAAATATTTACGGTATTGAATATTACTGTGGTATATTCAATACCGTGTGTAGCCATCATGTCCCAGTGGACATGATGGCTACACACAGACCTGAAGTTTGACTTCTGCATCACCTGATGACTCACTGTTATTTATCAATCCTCATTTATTTCCTCATGTTTAAATAACAGAGGTTGCAGTTTTTATTAATCCTCACTCATTTCAGTCACACCAATAAATAGTAACCATTACCATGTACTGATCAGACTGAACAGCTTATTGTCCACACAGTGAAACTATGTGCTTCTGTGACACTAAAAAGTCAGAAAATCACATTGTACACATGGAGGGTTAGCTATGGTTCCAGCTTTGATACAGATTTTTCTTAAAGAATTAATTCAAAAAGTTAATCTTTTGTTTTTGACCTACTAAATAATTTATCTTCACTAAATCTTCTCAACTGCACACATACTGAGAGAATTAGTCATAATTCTGAAAGTGCTGGAAGTAATTAAATTTGTATCATGAATGTTTTTTCAGAAAAGCAATGGAACCACTCGAGCCAAACAAAGAACTTCTCAGAAGTAGAGGATTAATGCTAAAACAAAATTATCCATTTGGTTAAGTTCTATTAAACCGTCCACCACTCTAACTGCAATCTGGAGTACACAATGGCCAATCAAAAGCCATTATTATTAGGGTTTTCTAATTAGGCTTCTTAATGAGGATGGGGCTGTTTACAATGAAAGCCGGAGCTGTTCAGATAACGACAGCAGAGGACAGGACAGCACCGCATGGCAAATAAAGCTCTACTCGCTGCTATCTGTCTGTCACCGCAGCGATAACATAGGAACTCTTCAAGGTCCAAGACTGAATTTTTTAATTTGAGCAGAAGTTTGAGGCGTGTTCATGTGTGTTTTCTCAGCCTCAGACCTCAGTG
This sequence comes from Girardinus metallicus, assembly GCA_903067095.1. Lineage (NCBI taxonomy): Eukaryota > Metazoa > Chordata > Actinopteri > Cyprinodontiformes > Poeciliidae > Girardinus > Girardinus metallicus. The sequence continues at coordinate 18,003 of CAEGAE010069977.1, read as the reverse complement.
TTGACGGTGTGTTGCATGTAAAGTGAGCAGTAAATGTTTAGGACTTGAAAATAATACGGAAGAAAAAACTAAAAAAAACTGCAATTAGGAAGAATAGATCTTACTAGTTATCGTTTAAACATTTACAGATTATTTTTATCTGCTTGCTGGAGCAGCACCTTCTGCTCGCAGTATTGGTACATGACCTGCAGCGCCTGTAGGCCTCAACATTATTATGCAAACCTCCACAGAGAAAATTGTTTTTGATATTTTATCAACTTAGTCAGACTTTTTGCTTTTTAGAATTCATAAAAAAAAAAAAAAATGTTAGAAACTTTTGGGCTTTCTGAGAGTGGTTGAAGATATAAGACATAAATGCAAATCATACTTTTTAAACAAGATTTATTAGGGCTGGGAGTTTAAAACATTAATTTTCATTAATTAATTACATCGAGTTAAGAATTTTAACGCTAATCACATTTTCTTTTTTTTACATACAAAAGCTCTAAGTGGAACTTTTGTATTGTGTTTCTGGTATACCTGTAAATCTGATGCACAAGCGTCTTTCATGGCAAACTCCAACCATGTAGGACAAAGCAGCTTCTCTCAGCCCTCTGGGGTTCATTTTTGCTTCAAAAACCAATCTGACACAATGCTGGAAAAGACTGTTGTGTTCCAGTTGTGTTGAAGGAGTTAGCCTATCGGTGAAGCTATTCAAGCCTGAAATAGCATCTCAATGCTAAACATGTAGCAGCAGCACAGACGTCCCCCACACTAATGTTAGCGTCTATAGTCCGCATTGATCAGAATGATCCATGAATGATCAGAGCTTCAGGAAACTCTGGAAAGATGAAAGGACAGAATAACACTGCATAAATATGCTTTCAGACCAGCCAGACATTTCCTTAGCTCTTAGCCAAAAATCTAAGATTGTAATCTTTGTCAGTAAACAATTAGAAAACAATTGGTTTGTAACACGATATTTCAGCAAACCAGTCACCAGTCAAGGACACCAGATCCTGAAAAAAGCTCCATGTCCTGCAGATATTCCCTTTACCACTGGAAGCTGACCTCCATTAAACCTGTAGATCTAGTTATCATGTTACACAATATGTGTGCATCTGTTCCAACTGATCAACAATAAGTCATAGTTGGTGCTCATCAGAAGCTGCTGCAGCTCCTCACAGACGTGTTTGTAAAACCAGTTAGCAGCTCAATGAACACGGCTGCCGCCTCTATTCCTGCTCACGCCTTACTCTGATTATGGATGCTAAGCTGTTCAGTTCATCCATCTGTCTTTCTATATTCTGCAGCCAAGTGCACTCCCCACTCTGTGATCCTCAACTTCTCTGTTGTTTTTCTTTCTCCACATGCTGTTTCCCTCCTTGTGCTTCTTCTGCCTTCTTCACATGTTCTGTCGGATTTATCAAGGTACAGCTAACAGGAACAGAGGAATTAGATGAAAAAGAATGAAAGAAATGAAATGCTGACAAAAGGTCTCGGAGACAAAAGAGAGCGGAACACAAGCAGTGGGGATGAAAAATAAAATTATTCCAGGATGTGACATAAAAACAGTGATGTCCAGTGAGTCAAAAACCACCGAAATAATGAATAAAATTTGCTAAAATTCAATGTATTCATGGATGTGTTGTATTATAATCAATGACTAAGTAGAAATTAAGTCATTTTATGGCTAAAATAATTCAAATTAATTATTTTGTTCTTTTTACTAATCTCGTTCAATCTTCCATATTAAAAAGAAAAATCAAGTATGAACTGGTTTGCCATCAAGATAATGAAAATAGTAATGCATATTTAAACTCCATCCAACCATAATGGTATTTATAGATTTTACTTGATCATAGCGGCCAAGCTTCTTACACAATGACTGGATCAGGGCTAAGAACCTGCTAGCAGTTTTAATTTTACCATTATAGAGTCACTAAGTTAGTTAAATTTGGATCCAAACTTAAATTATTTCCCAAACAAATGTCTTCCAGTACCTTACACTGAATAAATATATAAATACATAAGCTCATAATAGACAAACATTTGGAAACCATCACGAGAGTTCAGAATAACAACTGACTAAACCAACGTCTTCAACTACAATCAGATCAGAACATTCTGATTTGGTAATGTTTATCAAATCAGATAGCAAACATCATTAGATGTTTAATTTAGATGGCTAATCAGAATTGGGCATCTAGATACAGCTAAAAGTAGAATTGAACCATTATTACATTTTTATAAACTACCATGGTTGCCTTTTCTTATCTTTATAGCTAATATTTGATACTATCCTAAGTCTTTTTATACCTGTAATGTATGCTGTGTAATAGAATGAAAATCATTAACTGGCCATCAACAAAAAGCAGGTAATGTTCATAAAGTTCTCACATGGTGTGTATTTGAAATAATGCCTGTAAAGACCCAATTCATCACTTCCATTTTGTCAGCCACTGTATTAGATATGCCTGTTAAGTTTCTTGCTTACAGAAATATCAATCCAGCCAACTATTTAAAAATAACTTCATATTCACTTAGTTCAAATTAAATATCAGAGTGGTCAAGAAAGGGGGCAGAAGTGACTTTTAGCATGTCATGGTTGGTGGTGCCAGACATTCAGAATCTGAGTGTTTCTAGAAACTGTTGATCCTCTTTGACTCAAACTCCCAATTAGTATTGATTTGCTGGGTATTGATTCAGATTTCCAAAATCGATTCGATCCACACCAACCCAATTAGATTCAATTCACGATTCAGTTTGATTCATATGCAGCAAAGATTGCTAAAATCAAAGGTTGCATTTTCCTCACGTTTTAGTGTTTTTTTTTTCAATTTGCCTTAGTCATGTCTCTGTCTCAGGCAGTAGTTATGCAGGGTGCGTATAAAAACAGTTGCTTATTATTTTTCCGCTAGGAATTTGTGTCATTTTAACCTTTAACCTTCTGAAAACAAACATTGGTTCCCAATTTAATTATCTAACTCATAGGAAACAAGCGATCTTTAACATACCCTCTATCTCCCTCTGGTCTTTTTTCCCTTCACTCTCTTTCTATCATCTCTTTCTGGTTTACTGAGTATTAAACAGTCCACTTCTCTTGTTTCATTCTTTGTACTCTTATCTACTTATTTTAACATTATTATAATATTTTATGTCAGTGGGTGAAGTTGTAGGGGTTTAGAGTCAGTATCATTCTCAAGTGGAGAAACTGAAGTATCTTGGTGTCTTGTTTACATGTGAAGATAGGAAGGAACAGAAGATGGACAATGAATAAAATTTGCTAAAATTAAATGTATTCATGGATGTGTTGTATTTTAATCAATGACTAAGTAGAAATTCAGTCGTTTTATGTCTAAAATAATTCAAATTAGGACTTCATCTGCAGAAATACGGGCACTTTTGTGATAAAGAAAGAGCCGAGCCACAAAGCAAAGCTCAGGAGTTACCAGTCCGTCTACATTCTGACACTCACCCACAGTCATGAGACATGGATCAGGACTGAAAGAATGTGATCCTGGATAAAATCACTCCCTCTGGAGGTTTTTTGGGCACATTCCACAGGGAGGAGACACCAGGGAAGACATAGAACTTTCTGAGTGTACTATGTATCCTGTCCGGTGTGACCTTCAGTTCTCCAACAATGAGTTAGAGAACTGTTGTTGCTTGGGAGATGAATGCATGGGGTTGCCTCCTTGATCTGTTGCTCCCATATAGTGGGAGGCAGAAGATTTTCATATGTTAGCCAGGTGGGAGCATTGCTCACTCAGGTGTGGCCAGCAACTGATCCGCACCAGATCAGAGCACAACATCCAAACTTTACAAATAATTCACTTAAGACAGAAAATATTTTCTGGAAGTGAATAAGATATATTGTTACATTTGTGTTATCAACTGTTTTGTAGTGAAACTGCAGAGGTGGCCAATGGCCTTGGCTCCACCTCATGACCACTCCCATGATGTGATCTTGGATTAGTAGAAGATAGCAGGTGCAGTTGTCTCAAAACTGCATTAGATAAAGGAAAAAGGGACCAAATCTGAAATGAAATGTGTGTGTGCAAGCTGCCCCATCACAGAGTAGTGCCCCCATTGTCCCTGCTGTTCAATAACTTGAGAGAAGTCTTGGAGTCCCATAACACCAAGTCTAGGAAGGGGGAGGCAGTTCAGCCACAGAAAGATGTTGGATGAAAAGAAAGAAAAGTTAGACAAAGGCAGGATCACAATGTCTCCAGACTATTAGAGCTCTGTTTGATTTGAGCTCATTGTCTTGATAAGACTGTCAATGTAAGTCTCTTTTTTTCATCAGTGCAGCAAAGCAGGGGCAAGAATGAGGATAGAGGAGCATCCAGAGATTAATGGAGTGAAAAGACAGGAAGAAAGACAAAGGTGAAGAGGAAGTGGGTTGGAGGAAGACAAGGGATTTGAGCTTCTTTACATTTAGTTCCCATGCTTTTGCAATGTGGGAAAAGGCTTTGAAGAAATCTACCTTAAAACACATGCACACACTTAGTATGTCTTTCTATCTTCACAAGGACTTTGCATTGACTGCCATTCATTTTTCATTGATTTCTATAGCCTACCCCTGGCCCTACCCTAAACCTTGCCATTACCAGTACATACATAACCTAAACCTGACCTAACCTCATTTCAATCCAAACCAAACCCCTGACCTATAAACAGCACTTCGTTTCACGGAGCCTGGGCATTTGGCCAGCAGTCTGTCCCCACAACATAGTATGTGTTAGGAAAATGGTCCTTACACTGTATCAGATGTAAAGCCACACACACACACACACGCACACACACGCACACCCCCACGCCCACACACCCCCATATGCGCCAGAGGTTTCTGTGAAAAAGGAGTATGTGAATGGCTTCATATTCCAGAACATGTCTGACTCCATACCATTTAGGAATGTTTATCCGACCTTTGTCCTGGTTTCAAGATAAGACCTCAAATTGTTTTCATTTTTATTCTTATAATCTCTCACGTTGTCTTTCTCTCTGAGTTTCTCACACTGATTGTTTTCATCTCTGATATTTTAAAGTTCTCTTACGTCTCCCTCTGCCTTCTCCTCTTTCCTCTCCCTTCCTGACTCTATTTGTCAAATTCCTTCTGATAGAAAACACATTCTATTCATAAGGCAGGTCTCACCCAGCAGCCCCCCCAACCCCTGACAGTAGCAATTCAATTACAGCCGTAGAGGCGATAGGGAGAGAGAGGCAGCAATGTGACAGTTACAGAGTGTTTACATAAACAAACTTTCACTCACAATCCAAGCTTTGTGGGACAAGAATGACTTGAGCATGGCTTTATATGCAAGCTGGGGGATTTCTGTGTGTGTGTGCTTCACATGTTGGTTATTTTAGATCAGATTCTCTTTATTGGACTCCCTTAAGGTAAATTTGAAAGTACAGAAGCTGCAGTACTTTGGTCCCCTCACTAAAACTTTTGAATTATGACTAAGAAAAGGACAACAAGAGAAATGAGAAGGATTTTAACAAATAACAGTGATAGAAATGCTCATTGATGGTCCACTGCAATACTGAGTGTATTAAAAGGAAACTGTAGTTTTCTTTTAATACACTCAGTGAGAGATACACTGTGATTCTAGTGTTTACAAAGCAGCCATCTAAGAAGGCCGAGGAATTTTCCTGGCATCGATTGACTCTACCTCCAAGAGAGGAGAGGAAAACAAAGAATTTTAGCAAAGTAATGCCAAGACAGTAATGCCAAAAAATAATTCCATTCCAATTATTTTATTATTTATCTATTTTGTTTGTATATTAAATTTCTTAATCTGGGACCTGAGTCCGAATTTTGTACCACAACCAAGCAATAAGACAATAAAAAATCCTTTTATCCTGGAAGGTTTCACCTTCCTAGGACTCATTAGGCCGTTCTGCATGGCAGAACTGTGTCACTTTTATCAACCAAAATTATATATGTATGTTGTATATTATTTTGCGTATTATTATTCTACTATTTTTGTGCTTACCTCAGCCACATAAATGAGCAGGGGTGCCCAAAGTCGGCCCTCGAGGGCCGGCATCCTGCGTGTTTTAGTTCTCTCCCTGGTTTAACGCACCTGGATCAAATGATGGCTCAGAGGCCTAAGAAGAACATTGACATGGTTGTTACTACCACCAGGGAGAGAACTAAAACATGCAGGACGCCGGCCCTCGAGGACCAACTTGGGGCACCCCTGGTCTAGAGTAAATGCAGACATGTTGGACTTTGCGGTGTAATGATGAGGTTTCTTATTAACAAACTGTTTCTGAGCACCAGTTCTAGCTTTCGAAACACTGAACATGTCTGAACTTTTTTCTGTCCTTTTGCCTTCTCAGTGTTTCCCTCATAAGACACCAGAATATTCATTTTAGGGATATTCAGCGCAGCAGTGAAATTGTTGGAAAATGTTGTTTCTGGCCAGTAACAAGCAAGCATTTAAACAGACAGCAGTTATGTCTGGAAATGGTGGTGGAATTACCCTCAAAAATTGATTTCCATTTCCTATCAATACTATTGAAAAGACTGTTGGAAAGTGTGCATTTTGGCCTCTAGTTGTGTGTTTTTGTTATCTAGATTTATTTGAAAATATATGTATACACAGCATATATACATTTATAGTGTTGAACACTATTTTCTGTACCTAGACATGAGTGTGTGTGCCAACAAAATAGTTGTGGAAATTACCCCATAACTTACTGTTTAAATTTCACACATCAGTAGTCTAAATTAAACCTTGCTGCCAAACATAACTGCTTTTTAAACTGTTATTACTGATTTTGCTTTTGCTGGCTGGTTCTTTACACTGATTATCATTGAATGCTTATGAAAATGAAACATGTTCTGTTACCTTTCACATTTACAATATGTTGAATCCATACCTTGTATTGCATAGTGAACAATTAGTTGGCACCTTTAAGGCCCAGAAGTGATCTCTAAAGGAAATGAGAAAGTGTGAGGATGAAAGGATGAAGGTATGTAATGGTTTTGTTTGTGCCCTTCAGGATTCTCAGTGTTTGTTCTCTCTTCTTCCATTTGCTTTGGGCCACTGAAATTTACTAAATGACTCATTAATGCGCTACATGTGTCTGCCTTATCTGCTGTATTATAGTCCTCTTGTCAAGCCAATTATATTTGTGTTTTCCCCACTCTGCCTTAGTGTGTAGGAGCCGCGTTGCACTGCAGTGGTGATGGCAGCCGGTGGAGGAGGTTGTGGTGACCTTGCTATTGGTGGCTTTTGTATTGCACTGCTGCTCCTCCATCACGTTAGCTCGTTAGCTAGTTATCAGTCTGACTCAATGAGCTCCCTGAACCAAGCAGCATTATTAGACTGTCTGACAATGATACGCAGTCCCACTGAGACGTCCCTGCAATCGCATTCACATATGCAAAGAAACCCTCAGCACTGGGTATTGTCCACAGATGAGAGGCGTAGGTGAGTTGTTCTTTTTAATTAATCATTTGTCCTTCAAACGAGGGAAAGTTTCAGTGCCACAGATAATTAAGTCCCAGAGTCGGGCAGCAGTGGAGCCGGCAGCCACCTGCTGCCTTTGTAGCACTAATCTTTGTCTTGTAGGAGCGTTGTCCCCACGGTAACGCAAGCCAGGCAAGCAGAATGAGAAAACACCTCTGAATCCCCACATGATCTTCATCTTCCCTCTTCCACCTCCGTCGTCTTGTTTTTTTTTAATTCCTCTTGTTTTCCTCTAATTCTCCTCGTCCTCTGTCGTTTTATACGCACCTCGTTTTTTTGTCTGCTTCCAACTGTCTGTCTTCATGTCAGACTTCTCTCTTTACCTACATGTAGAAATGGTTCACTTGCAGACAAGCAAACTCATGTAACAGTGTGCAAATGAATGAACGTGTATGATAATTGAGTTTTCATGAGAAAACACACAAAGTTATTGATAATAAGATGGAAAAAGGAGAACAGTGAGTGCTCCACTTATGATTTGATTTAATGATTTAATTTGCTGTCAAATTATTTCTTGTCTTTTCACATACATCTGAATGTGGAGAAATCACATTTTGGGAACCATCAAGTTCTCTCGTTCTTAATAGTAGCTAGAAAATGAAGGCAGAAATGCGGTACGCAAAGCCTGTGAGCGCACCCTGGTGGTCAAATCATTATTAGCTGAATTACTCAGAAGACAGAGCCGTGTCAGCCACTTAAGTCATCTGGTACGCTGATGAATCATGAGTAACCTCCTTAAGAAAAGTTGTACGGTCGTGGTGATGGTAAAACACCAAATCCACATCCGGTGGTCTCAGTCCTCTGCCAGGCTGTTGCAGGTTTGAGCCCCGCCTGATGACCATTGCAGCATGTGTTCCTCCTCACTCACAACCCGTTGTCCTGTCACGAAGGCCGGAAAAACTTTAACAAAAAAGGACAGCTATAAACGGCATAATGGACAGTCATTGGTCTGATGACGAGGTGAAGGCGCTGTCGGAAAGAGCAGGAGCTTCTTAAAGAGACAACAACCCCATTTCATTTTCTGCAAAGGCAAATTTCTTTTAAGTAGTTTTGATAAATACAGCATTTCTATAACATAGTTACTGGTTTGTGTTAAAAAAAATGTCTCTGTGCCTGGAATACACATAATACGGCCTTTTTAAGACAAGGGACCATTACCCCACTGCTGTGACATTTTCCTGACATTTACATACATTTGTTAGTGGTGGTGTAATACATATGAAGTCTCTAGGCTGAGTTGCTTATACTTTTGTCAATATGCATAAAAAATGTTAACCAGCTGTTGCTTTTTGGGATAGCTGGATGTCACATTATGGATGTTACATTGCTACTTACATATGGACCTAAAGTTTTACACCATAGAAAGTTAAGTTAAATACACCCTAGTTTGATGGGGACATCAAACTAGGGTGTCCCCATCAGGACATTGTCCCCATCTGATGGGGACAATGTCCTGTTAGTTGTCCTGTAGCACTGACAACTAACTGGGTGATGGTGTTTAGAAGAGTAGCAGCAAAAAAAACACTGGTGCAGAGAAAGAGTTGTTTTCTCCTCTGGTTGATCTCATAATCTTTATTTTTCTTCCTCATTATAAATATTTCTCTTTCATGAGACTTTACTTTTTTCTTACTCTCAATCTTTTAGATCCTGCAATACACAATTGTTTGCATTCAGTGTTTTGCGAATCATTACTTTAACTTTGATATTTTTTACCTCTTTCTCTTTAGTTCGCCTTTCTTCATGTCTCAGTACACCACTCCATCTAGTTTAATATTTATTCAGTTTATTTTTCACGTATTTTCTGTACATGTCAGATTTTCCCATCTTTTCTTCTATTACGCTGCCCCTTCCCTCCACCTCCTCTCCTCCTCACTGCCTTTCTCTCTCTATCACCACCCCCTCTCTGTTTCAAGGACATTTATATTATAAAGGATGAATTTGCATATTAATTCATTTCTTTCAATTTTTCAGATTAGACGTTGTCAACATGTATCAGCAGTGATCAACCAGTGCATCCACCAGAGACCTGGCTGCATGTCTGTGTGCTTGCTTGCATGTGTAAAATGTTCTTCATCTATTTATTCAGTGGATCCATGCTGGCTGTTGAGGACAAGCAGCAGACTCACAGATCCTACATGACTCTGATCTTGGTGATCTGATCTTGTATTTCTACCTGCAGAGATTACATGCTGACGAAGGCAGAGTTCAGACTGTGCTCTAACAAACACGTTGAACTTATTTCTGAGTTTCTTCTCTATGTTTTCAGATGTGTTGTGACATTTTTTTTCAACTTTAATGTAATAAAAGGCATCAATCTTATACGGCTTAATAGCAGTAGTAGTTATCCAATAAATCTGCCTGACAGAAATGTTACATTCGTTTATTTCTCAAATGTGTGTTTTTTATGTAACTTCTGGAGTTTTGAAACCATGTAAAACATTAACGTAGTTTATTACAATCAAATCACTACTTGTCATTTACACAGTAAAGTAATAAACCACTGTAAAATGTCTCTTTATTTTGACCACTGACAAATTAATCATATCTTTGTTTTTGGGAGAATTAATAAGCCTAAAAGTAGATTTCCCAGCATGCACTGTTCATCCAGTTTTCTCTTTTGTATGTTGATCAAATAAAGTGGAATAAACTCTTGAAGTGAAATTGAAATAATGATTCAGAAGGCTTCAAGAACTATGATAACATTTAGCATCAAATGCACTTAGACTAAAACCTGAAGAACGGCAACAATCACTGACATCTACTGGTCAAGTTAGAGAATTCAGCCTATCATAAATGCCATCCACCCACCAGCTGGCAGAAAGGAAAAAAACATAACCTTTGTCTTTTGTTGTTGTTAGTGGTTTTCTTTTCATTTTTTCTGGGTTTTATTTTTCCTTCTCCCAAGTATGTACTACTACTTTTAGAAGATAACTCTGATTCTGCATTTTTGAAAAGTGAAAAATTGTACAACATCCTTGAAATAGACACAGATAGTGAGGTTTCTACTTTAGTGGAATAAGTTGAAATATGTGTCGATAATGTACTCATTTAAACTGCAGTTAGATTAAATTGAATGAATTGGACCTATTTGTTTTACATGAGGTGTTTTTTCTTTTTTCTTTTTTTTTTCTGGGACTAAGGCCCAAACAAATATTAGACCACAAAACAAGTTAATGGAAACCAAAACCAATCAGAAGGGAATGAATAGAATGCAACAAAAACTTTGCCTTTTGGATGACAAAGTCTTGAACATAAATCAACATTGTTTGTAATAAAACTTGCAGACACTCGCCTCTGGTCTAAACATTGTCAAACTTAACTTTTAAATTCAAAATATTACTAACTACACAAGCAAACTGATTCTGTTTTACCTCCAGGAGTCATTTAACTTTATGGACCGGTCTGTAGGATCCCTCACAAGTGAGAAAAGCATGTTAATGTTATGTTTGCCCACATCAAAACTACCACTGACTTCAGGACAGGAGCCATGTTGGTCAGGCTGTGAGGAACATTAAACCTAAACCCACCAGAGCTGTTAACAGCTGTTGGTTAGCTCATTTCTTTTTGCTTGTTGTTCGTTGTGCAGTGGAGTCCAGCAGTCCCAGCCTCCTGTCTCCTGATAACACTCTGGAACGATCCTTCTTCATCCGGATGAAGTCCACTCTAACAAAGAGAGGTGTGCACATCAAGTCCTCAGGATATAAAGTAAGAGAAACAGCCCAAACTGTGCTTACAATCATTGAAGGTAGCATGATTTCTTTCTTAAGGTGACCATTAAAATTCTTAGACATGTTTGTGAATCTTCATTGTGAGATTGGAATAAAAGGAAAATCCGCAATTACGTGAGTCACCCTCTAGAAATACTTCTAACTGATTATGTGAATAGTTCATACACAACATATATACCTTAATATGCATTAATGTGAGCAGTGAAAACCACCTCTTAACATATTTGCAGTAGACAGTTAATTGTACAGAAGCCAATGACTAGACAGAGAACAGATGTAGAAGGTGGTGTGCCACCAATAGTCGTCCGGTGTGAAACAAGTACTGAGAATGGGACATGTAAAGTGTTTCCATGGGAGACTGAAGCCATGCAGGAAGAGACTATTACACTATTGCATTTAACTGAATCTCTTTGCAGGAAAAATTACATCTCCTATGTAAAGAACATATTCAAGCTGAAACTTGTTTATGTTTGTGCTAACGTTAAAGAAAAAAGTGACTTTCTCTTTAAAAAGCTGTGCTTGCTAGTTGACTCTGTTTTCCAGGTCATTTTAAAAACAAGAAGTGTGTTCTTTTGTATGTTGTGTTTTTTTGTTTTTTTTTTCAATGTTTCGCTGTCAGGACTCTCTCTCTCCTGCATTTAAAGTAGCAAATGTTTGAACCGTCCATGTCCACATCCATAGCTGTCACGCCCTCTGACTGTGACCTGCTGTGTTTTCTCTGTCAGGTGATCCACATCACAGGGCGTCTGCGGATCAGGATGGCTCTGACGCACAGCCGCTCTGTGCCTAATCAGATCATGGGAATGGTTGTGGTAGCTCACGCCCTCCCACCGCCCACAATTAATGAGGTTCGCATCGACTGCCAAATGTTTGTCACCAGAGTCAACATGGATCTCAAGATCGTCTACTGTGAGAACAGGTAGGGGAGAAAAAAACTGGCTTCAGGGATTCTTTTTTTTGTGTCAGAGGATAATATAAAAAAATTGTAATGGATCTGAACAAATGCATCTACCCTTTTCAGATCCATTTCTATAAAGTGTTTTCTATATATATTAACAAGACCATAAAGGTGTCAGTTTTACCCCCTGCAGAATTTTAGCTCTTTTAACTCCAATAAATTGGATGTTCTGTACGTCATATTTTATGTTTTTGCTAAGGTAGCTGTCTTCAGCAGCTCCTCTTTAAGAATATGTGTAACTTATTGGTTGTTCTTGTTGGTTGGTACAACAAAAACAACCAATTGAGTCATTTTTATTACCTCTAGTAAAAAACTGTGGGGCACTCAGCTGCCACACTGCTGGATTGTAATGCAAACAAATAAAGAAAACTTCACTGATATGGATTTTTTCAGAAGCAATAGAATAGAATAGAATCATCCTTCACTGTCTCAGTAGGAAAATTCATGTAAGGAGCAAAGTGAAAGGCAAATGAAAGCTCACATATTCACACAAAGTTGTCTGTAAGAATTAGTCTCAGTACAGAAAAGGCAAATTTACTGCATGAGAAAAACAATAAGAACCGGTTGAAATGTGCGACTGAGTAGGATACATTTAAAAATGTACAACGATTGCATATAAATTTATGCAAAAAAAAGATAGTTGTCTTTTTTTTTGTTGTTGTTTTCTTCAGGAAAACAGCTGGTCCTCCATCTTTCCATAGATAAGTCCTACTGGAAGTCCTTGTTTCTAAGTAATCACACAATTATTCTTGGAAAATATGCAACAAAAAATTTCTGCCCAGATTATATGTTCAGATAAATTTGCATAAAAAACCCAAACCAAGTGTTGCATGAACAGAATGGTGTTGTCTTTTCTTCCAACTCTGGGAAAGAACTGATTCCTCCTTTGTTGTGAAGTATGTACTGACCTTAAGATCTGAATTTTGATCATTTTGCTTTGCAAACCAATCTGAAGAGAGTGAAATTAGTGATTAAGAGTACAGAAAAACAAAGAAAAATGTGTTGTTGACGTACTACAGCAGAGCTGCGACCTAAAGTTTTCCTGTCACTTTCATCAGTAAAACTGCCACATAAAATATAAAACCCTGCATAATGCAGCTTGATGCAAACATCTGCTGCATAATTAGAGGTCCAAGAAGGTGGAAGCAAGCGAACACAGCTGCCTTCTATTCATCCATGGACATGGAACCCTGCTGTTACTGCTGTTTTCTTGATTTTTTTTTGTTCATATTAATGTCTTTAGGCTTATGACCTAAATCTTAACATCAAATACATTACATAAATATTATTTTACTTGATATGATTAGAATCTTTGCATAATAAGAGATTGTTGCTACACAACAGAAAATGTAAATGCTTCTTACAAAACCTCACCTTTGGTCCATCACTTAATGATGGACCTGCATATTTTATGTAGAGATGCAGTCAAATAGTCAAAATGAATATTTTTGAAGTTTTTCAAATTAGAAAGCTTTATTGCTAGCTCAAACAGTGAACAAAGTTGGACAACTCTCAGACATAATGACAGGTATTGAGATTAAATTTTCATCCCAAACCTGAAGCCTGGTACTGGGTTTACACGATATGGAAAACATCCAACACCAGGGAACGCTGCAGTGAAGAGTTATTTATTTTGCAAACATAACTTTGTTCTTACAGTCTGGACATTACACTAAAAGTATCTTACATATGTTAATGAATAGCTAAAGTGAACATGGTTCATGTGGTTATGTGGTCAGCAAAAATATTAATCTGAAATGAACCTAAACCTGAACTTAAAAAACATTAACATTATGGTGATCAGCTCCATAAAACAGAGAGCCAATAGATTAGGAGTGGAGAATAACACCCCCACCCCTAACACTGCCCCAAAAATATAATGATGTAATTGCAGTATCAGTTTGAAAATATAATTTTGTTAAAGTTTTTTAAATATTCTATAAAAAATGTTTATACCTTACACAATAATCACTGGAAAAATCATTGTTGGCAATACAGACTCCAAATCCCTCCTTTAAATTCATGACATTATGACAAAACATCTTTGGTGATGGTAAGTCACTTTACCATCACCAGAGTCTTTGGCTTCCTCCACAGACTATACTGGAACTCTGTCTGGGTCAGAATCAAATCAAATATGCATGAATAATTTTGGTTTTTAAATGTACATGACAATGACATTTTTAAATCACTTTCAAAATCAGTAATTGTTGCACAGGTCAGGTTTTCAGGTTTTCTTTCATTAAAGACGGGTCCCAAATTATTCATATTATACATTAATTACAGCCAAAGCAACATATTATCTGAACAGTAAGTCACTCCACATCTTGTATTGTTCAGTGATTGAGTCATATCTAATTTTTTGTGCAGAAGTGTGGGGCAATACTTATAACTCAACATTGCTATCAATCACTAACAATATTGCAAATAAGAGCTGCCAGAGAAAAACACAATGCTAGTTTTCTTACACACACAAATAGTTTATTTCTTAAGTCTACTTTATTAAAATTGCAGGAAATTGAGAAAAATCAAACTGCACTTATGTTTGATATCCGTTATAATCTGTTTCCTAAACGTCTTCAGGATTTTATGAAAGGGAGGGTGGGTACGACTTAAGGGGAAGACTGAATTTCAAACCATGTAGCATCCAAACATCTATGAGAAAATCTCTATAACTGGAGTCAAACAATGGATTGAACTGAATATGGAACTAAAACAATGTCTAGACATCAACCAGTTTAAAAATAAGTACAAGGCTATGATGCTCACATTGTACAGGGAACCTTAGTTGCATGTCAGGTTGTTATTTACAATCATCATTGTAAATAACAACAGTTTTCTTGTCTCATTAGTCAGTTTGTAACCATCTTGTCCATGTCATATAATTTATTATTGAACAGGCATATGAATATTATAACATGATTTTAATTAAAAATCAATATTGAGTCAGTAGGCAACATATTTCATTAAACTGAGATAAAAGGTAGGATTAAATTCTTCCTACTCCTTTACAAACAAAAAAGTTGTGATAAATTATTTTGTTCTTGGTTATGTATGCACATGTTTTTCTCTGTCCTACTGTTTGTTTGTTCTCTTGTTTTTTTTTTTTGTTTTTTTTTTTTAAAAACCTGCTTGAAATAAATACCAAAAATGAAAATACATCATATTTTGTATGTTGACAAACTTCCTGATTACTTAAAGATGTAACAGTGTCACAGTTTTTAAAGTATTCTAAAAATTATTTGATTGTTTCTGCATCCATCCTTCATGGCTATTTCCAAGGATAAAGAAGTTGCCAGCCTTGTTGGAGCTCCGTATTCATGAGGAATATGACCTAATCCTCCCCGGTTTAACAGTGAAATATGTCTCTGATGGTTCTATCGCCTTCCCTCTGTCCAGATAAAGCAGATAGCCATCAGGATCTTGAGCAGGAGCTAACGCCTTGACTGCAAAGATTCATATCAGGCAAAATAAAAAATAAAAAAAGAAATACCTCCTTCATGTTTTATAATAAAAAGAGCAGGAAAATGATGGTAGACAGATTGCTTTTTTGTGGGTGGAAAAGTGGATACAATGCAGCAGATGATGATATTCACTGTGGAGCGACAGAAATCGCCGCTGTGTTAAAGAGACAAGCATTGGTTCCATTACAGCTCAATTTTCAGGATAAGTTTCTTTGAGAATGAGAAAATAGAAGGATGCTTTTTCTCCAAAGAACAAAATGGGCTGTTACCTGCCGTACAGACATTAGTCGCCCTCAACCATCCTCCATCTGACTAAAACAGGAAATTGTCTGCTCTATTCTGTGGTATTTTTGTTCACGTTAATCTTTTTAATGCTGATGAGTGTTAGCCATACCCGAACCTGACTGACTAGTTTCCTGTCCCTTAGTCGTAAAGCATTTGTTTTAAATGGGAAATGTGTTTCTTGTGAGACTAGTTGGATCATGTTCTTGGTACTATTGAGCTTTAAAACATTTCTAAAATAAAATTTAGGTTTTTGTAACCAAGAAACCTTCTGTAAAACAGAAGGACCAAATAATTTCATCCTGACACATTTTATTGAAAAAAAAATAATGTAGCATTTGAACCAATCATTGATCCCATCTGACCAGTTATTTTAATACAAACAGGTCAGGAACATTTACATGACACATTATTTATAATAAATATATTTCCAAGGTGGTTGATGCTTTATAATTATTTTAAAACTATCAAAAGGTGAGATAAAAGAATATGACCGAGTTCTGGATGAGACGGTGAAAGAGATTAGTGTGTTTTTGTTTACTCTGTGTCCCAAATCCATTGGATCCTTTTTATGTATCTCATAGTTATCAGGGTCAGTCCAGTTCCTCCTGCCCAGATCCACTACAACACGTTTCAAATACAACCATACAGTTTATGCTCAATTGACATTTGCTTTGCTTCACAATAGGCTGAATTAATAAAGGAGATGTATTACTATTACAGACAAGTTGCATGTAAAATGACAAGGACACTAAAATGTCTCAATTGGTTAATAACAAAGAGATTCAGTTACAGTTCAGTTTTTTTTTTTTGTGCGCAGGTTAACAACATGCCGCCTCAAGGTACTTTCCAAAAAAGCATCACTTCAATCCATTAACACACATTCCAATTGATCCCAGTTATTAATGCTAGTGCAGTCCAGTTCTGTTCCCTCCTCCCTGCTTGGTGCTGGGCGGTCTTCCTGCCGGGGGTTGGTTGGGGCCCCTGGCTCAAGGGCGTGGCCTTTGTGGCAGTGTGGCTGGGTCAAAGGGGCGTGGTACCCTACATCTCACCCTATGCCTCTTTGGCCTGGGGGCTTCTGCTCCTGTGCTGCTCTGATGACCAACCTCTGTCTGGGATAAATTGACCCTCGGGTGGTGCCCTGTGTTACCAGCCTGTCCTGCTGAAGCCTTCCACAGCCTAGTCCAACCACCCTTTGCTGCTTTCTACGTTTTTGCAACTGTGCGCCTCGACACAAACACACTTATACAGACAGTACACAAATATGGATGGATGCAGGTCATACAAACACAGTTACTACTACAGCAATGTGGCCTGCCTGCTCTGACGCTGTATGCAGTCTTGGTTCAGTCAAGTTGATCACTGAATTAGGATACAATCTTGAGGTATTCTTGTTATAGAGCAAATATTCTCTGGCAACCAGCTCAGCTATGTGGTGTGGCTGAAAGGCTACAACAAGATGACGTAGCATAATCAGCCAGTGAAAACCATGTCCCTGACTTTTTCATTTTAATGCAGTACTGTGTCACTTTTATGCACTGTCCTTTTGTACTTAATGTTCATTTTGAGAGTAGCATGAAGGATTATATACACGTGTTTTCTTTGACTGCATGACTTTTATTTCTGGGGGATCTCTAAATTAAAACCAGACTCAATGCTGGAAACTCCTTTGACATTATGAGATGTGAAAGATACTTGTCAGTTCTTTAATAGTCACACTATTCTTTAATGTTCAGACAAAAGTTTGCCAAACATTTTGGCATATGCTCAACCTGTCATGATGGGCTTGTAAATTTTAACCCACATGCAAGAACACCACACAGGAGCGTAATATATAAATAAAAGAGTTTATTACAAACAGAACAATAGCACAATTAATGATCTGGTCCAGGGAAAGGGTACAGGATATGGAATGCTCTGAGGAAAATCAACAGAGGAGAATAAAAGAGGAGATGGTGAGTTTGCGGTTGTGGGAAATCGGAGATTCTTTCCAAAGGTGCGTACATGAGCTTACTTGAAACGTGATCGGTAACGAAGCTGGAGAAGGTATGTTGGTCTGGGGGTTCCTACCAGTTGGTCTGGAGTCTGGACAGAGTTGATGGAGC
>CAEGAE010069976.1:0-10464 GCA_903067095.1 Girardinus metallicus | reverse complement strand
GATATAGAGACGTATAAAAAACAAGGCATATCTGTATATATATATATATATATATATATATATATATATATATATATATATCTGCATTTGTATGAAGTTATTTAAGTCAGAGTATATGTGGAGCTCTTTTGACAGGGTCCATCTCAATCAATAATTCAATTTCTCAAACAAGCAACAAAAACAGATCAATTTATATATATTAATAATTCATAAGAATTAAAACTGAGATTAAAAATGCAGCCAATGTGTCATAATTATAACTTTCAAGCGTCTTTTCCCACCTATAGCTAATTTGCTTTGTTCCAAATCAGTTGATAAGTTTGATTTTTGAGGTGTTTTTATTACCATTAGCTCCAAGCAAACTGAAACCAGTCACAGAAAACCAGGTGAGATCGTTCAGTCTGGTTCTTCTGCCAAGGGCAACACCGACCAATAAACAAATCTAAAATACAGGTAGCAGATGTTCCAAGCTGGTAGAAAACAAGGAGAATTTATTAATATTATTAGTTTGCTTCTGGGTACTATTTTCTGGAAGCACACCAAATGATTTTGAGATCTCTTCAAAGCTGCAAAGGGGTTTATGTTTAATGAAAAATTGTTTATTAGTCCATTTACTCCAACAAAGCAAACCTGGCTTTGAGAAGGACATTAGCAGATGCCAGCTGTGTCCGAGTGAAGAAAGGAAGGAAAGAAACCTCAGGTGTGAAAACACACGAAGAGAGCAAGTGAAATTGCTCAAATGAGTTTTTTGACATCAGCAGAAGTTTGAGTCCTATTTCTCAGAAAGAGAAAGAAATGTTGTTGAGACAAATACGAGTACTTTAAGTTTAGACATCAAGTACTGTCCTGGCAAATTGCATTGCTATTACCCATTAGCGTCCCAAGGATGAGATATTACAATCTTATGAGTTTTTCTTTTTGTTACGCCATTTCTATGTCAATATACATACAATACATCACCTGAGATTCCAATAATGGATGAAAAGTAATGTTCAACTCACTCATATCATTGATAGAACAAAGCCATCTTGAACAAAAACTGTCTTTTTACATCCACAAGGGTCCAATTAATTTACTTCAATAAAATAGTTGGTTCACAACAGGTCATACGTTCATAATCCAACATAATTTGCTGTTGAAAGCCTTTAAAATGTCATATATGGGCCCATTTCCCATAAAGTTTTCCTCATACTTCCATTAGCATACTATTTTTTAAGTGTCTTGGGTAAAAATAAAAGGACATTTAAGGACGGCTTCCCAAACTCCAGTAATTGGGCAGAGTCCTGCATTTTTTATGTTTCCTTGCATCAACACACCTGGATCAAATCACAAAGTAGTTAGCAGGACTGTGCAGAGGTTATATGCTAAGAAAACTGTTCAGCCCATAGATTCAGATGCGTTGTTTTAGGGATGTATGGGAAACTTGCAAGCACTCCAGCAATGGAGCGAAAGACCCCAAATGTTAGTAAAAACAACCAAAATACTGCATTTCCTCATTTTAGGGGTTGAAAATATGCACAGAAACCAATCAGACATAAAAATCTAAGCCAGTCAGTTAAAATTATGAAGATAATTGATCTCCACAATTTGTTTCATCTTTGCTGGAGGGGGCCCACTGGAATCAAACGGTGGCTTAGATATGACCTTTACCCTCTGCAACTCAAATGCTGCAGAATCGACTGCAAAATCTGTCAAACGCCGCTTCCTGTTAACTAATGCCAGCTGATTAGTTTGAGTCTTGTCATCAGCTCAAACATAAAACAGAATTGGTAGGATTGTTTTCTTAAAAGCACTTTTTAATATATTTTTTTAAATCCGACATTTCAAATCCAAACAGCTCTGTGTTGGTGTCAGTGTACATTTATTAGAAAATAAGGGATTCTTTCTATAGAACCATTTAAAAAAAAAACAAAAAAAACTACAGTGCTATGCAACAGGGTCCCATACAAATATTTAATAAATCCATATTAAAAGCACAGCTGAGCTTAAGCTGCTCCACTTTCTTGGGTTTAGAGACGCATCATTCTTCCTGGATCCTTATGAAGGTGTGAATAATAAACAGGTAAGGAATCATATACATTAAAAGTTGACAATTATTTCCAAAAAATGTATGTCAGTATCCAGACAATATAAGCGTTCAAAAGTTTAGCAGAAGAAAAAGAAATAGGTTTAATTTTGTAGTAAATACGGACAGCAATGTCTAAAGAAGCAACAAATAGTAAATGATTAAAATTGTTTCACCTTTCAGAAATGATCAACACGGACACACCTAGATATCAAACTAAGTACAACTCTGTGTATAATCATTTGGAGTTTGTGTGTCTTCTGAATGAAATTAAATTTGTATTAATTTATCTTGTTGCAAATATTTTATATATGGTTGGTAGAGCGATGCTATTCTAGATTGTAACAATCTTTTAGTCTATAGAAGAAAACAACAAAACAAAAACACAACAAGCAAAAACATCAGAAACGTTTGTGTTCTGACAAAACTTAACTTCCTTTTTTTTTTTTTTTTTTTTTAAATAAACAAATAAGATTTAAAGGTAGCTAAGTTCCTACCTTCCTCAGTAGTTTGAGCACTTCACCTGCTTGCTCCACCTTGTGCTCCCGGAGCATCCTCTGGATCTCCCGGACCCAGGCCACCCGTCTGACATACGGGCTCTGGTTGGTTTTCCGCAGCATCCCCGGCAGCTTGTCGGACTTGAGCATCAGGGATGTAAACAAGAAGTCCCCGCCGCTCCTGCCGCCACTTCTCTCCTCCTCTTTGGGCAGATCATTCCGCTGGTGTCTCCTTTTGGTCAATTTGCTCTCAAAATCCAGACTTCTTTGTCGGGTTAACTTGGAGCCCATCACTCCAGGGAGGATGTGTCGGCGGCAGTGGAACTGAGCGGGAGCAGGGCTTGTGCAACACGCAGCCAAAACATCACACCTACGCTGCTCCGTACGGGACTGGACGCGCATCAGACGTGTGCTTGAAAGTTGCGAAGCTGCTTAGAAACGCGCCGCAAAAGCACATAACAGCGCCGACGTCCCCTGCACGCATCCCTCTCCATGCACTGCCTGAGCACTCTGGCATCCTTTGCCTCCACTCGGAGCTTGAGCTCTTCTCAGCCAATCAGACGGAGAGCTGCTGCTCGGCTTGGGAGCGAGAGTCATGCAGCAGACTGTTAAATGTTGTCAGATTCGTTTCCCCACCTTTCCCCCCCACGCATCATGAGCGAGGCAGACAGGTTAGAGACAAAACACACACTGATTGAATACTCAACAGCAGCGCAAAACACACTTTAAATGTTTTAAATCCCTCTTAAGAAATAACTTTACCAAGAAGAAACATCTTTTCTGAAAAGCGTATTATTCTCTACTAGATTCTGCTTACTTAGTTTCTTTTTCTGGATGCTCTTATAGGATAAAAGTGCAGCTATTAATTTTTTTTTTTTTCTAAAATTCCCCATTTGCATTCAAATGCAACAATAAAACTTTTAAACTTTCAAATGTGGAGATGAGAAGTCTAATAACCCATCTCAGTACCAGTAAGAAGTTTTTTCTGTCTTTGCAACGTGCCGGTCAGTTGCTAATGAGCTCCAATAGCCAGATTTGTCTTAGTTGTTTTCGGAAGCAGCTTATTTATTATGATTACAGCATAAATGACTTAGCTTGATCTTACTTTCTTCTAAATCTTGTTCTTGATTTTGGTTGGGCTTTGGTCCTGATTTTGTCCCAGGGATCAAAACATAATAATTAATTGGTGATAAAGACAATATACAACTTGATTTACTGAGATTTTTCTCTCTGACACATACAAGGGTTCTCCCTCTGACTGAACTGGTTTTCTCCACATACTCTGGTCTCTTTTCACAGACAAATTACATACATTTAATCTCATTCGTAATAGACAAAGAGAACACACAGACACTAAAAGTTAATTACCTTTGTTCCTGGATTCTCCAGTTTCATGCCGTTTTTATCTGATTTTACTGATGACCGATGCAAACGCCAACAGCAAAACGTAACCAAACACGTCATCGTTTATTCCAATTTTATATTCCTAAACACACATGTATTTCAGGTAACTTGTGATTTACTGAAATTGCGAAAATACAAACAAAAATTCTGATTCAAAAATTCAATGTATGTTTTGTTTACTTGAAACAAAACATACATTGAAGTTATTTAACGAACTGAGTTGGTTTTCTTTAGATCCGTATCTTAGCCCATTCCCATTTCAGATGCGTCCCTTCTCCTCCACACCCGAGTCAAATAAATGGCTCGTTACCAGACCTGCAGAGCTGAATGACTGTCACAGTGAGGGAATTCAAACATTTGATGCAATCTTTCTCAATTGCTCTCATGAAGCCGTCAACCTCACATTTTTAAAACGGTTAACACGCAGGCCAAAACACCGACACTCGTGGTCAAAGTGACACATTTTGTTTGCAAAAGGCTCCAACAATGCCAAACATTTGAAATATAAAACAAAAGTGAATAAAGCCTTCAAAAATGAGCTCCTCAAATCAATTATTACATACTACATAACAAAATGCAACGCTTACTGTCCCATTATATTAAATTTAATGCCAATATTGGTTATCTTTAAGCATGGCTGTCAAATTGTCTTTCTTGCAAAGAATTGGGTCCAGAACCAGAAAGGCATTAGTCCACATTTTACTGACTGCTTGACACTTTGTTCA
The DNA here is from genome assembly GCA_903067095.1 of Girardinus metallicus. NCBI lineage: Eukaryota > Metazoa > Chordata > Actinopteri > Cyprinodontiformes > Poeciliidae > Girardinus > Girardinus metallicus. The sequence goes on along the minus strand of CAEGAE010069976.1, from coordinate 5,773 downwards.
AACTGCGACGGAAACACCTTTAACATTACAGAAAATACAGTAAATGTAAACAAAAATATCAAAGAATTAGAAAGTCAGATAAAAAAAAAAAATCTACTACAATAAATTAAATGACCTCTATTATTACTCAGTCTCATCTGGTAAAGTTTGAATCCAAACTTTACCAGTTTGAATCCAAGCTTTACCAGTTTGGATTCAAACTGGTAAAGAAAACAAACATGGCGGACTTCTGCAGGGAGTGAAACAGATATTTGAGTGGATTCATACTGATGTAAGGTAATTTAATATACCGTATTTTCCGGACTATAGAGCGCACCTCGCTATAAGCTACACCCACGAAGTTTAAAAAACAAACGGAAACGCACATATTTAAGCCGCACCGGGCTTAAAAATGTTCCTGATAAAGACTCAGATCATGAACTTCATTATTTTTTCAAATACAAACGAAAAATATAATTCACATTACACGAAGCTAATATGTAGTTTTTGGTGTTTTACACCGTCGGCGCAGAACGGAGCTCTGAACTCTGACCAGCTTCTCTGCTTTTCTCGTCTTTATTACTGTCAGTTCTTCACAGACGAGCAGCTAGCAGCGCTGCTAACTCACGGTCATTCCGTTTACCAAACGTAGTGATCGTGTTCCTGTCGTGATTAAACTCACAATTACGATCCTCTGTACTGAGCAGCTCTCTGATAGCAGACGGTGAGTCCGTGGGACAAGTTTAACTAAATATTGTATTACAAACGAAAAGAGAGATGTAACTTATGTCATGAATATAGATTAGCAAAAAAACACTACAAATTACAGTGACATACTGCTACTTCCGGTGGGCGCCGGAAGTCAGAGCCATAATCGTTTCTCCAGTAAGCCTACCAGGAATAAGGTGGATAAGACAGCTGATATCTCCGCCGCTCTCGGTTTTCCACACGGAATACATCTGCTACTAAGGACGCAGCCCCGCGTCTCCAATGCCGCTTGGAGACAATCTGGCACGTAAATTCGTTAACGCCGAGTTTACGTGCAGCGGCTATCGATCTGTACTGCCAGATCGATAGCCTTCAACTTAAAAGCGGCATCATATGAACTTCTTCGTGCGGCTTCCATGACGAAGGGGTATGAGTTTGAAGAACTTTCTCCGTCGTGCCTGCTGCTAGCATGTGCTTGTTCTAAATGAAAACTAGCACTTTCTTCTTTGATTTCCTATTTTGAGTTCCAATGATTCACTTCCTGTAAAGAGCCCCCTGGTGGTTGAAGAAAAATCCACAGAAAAGCCGCACCTGGCTATAAGCCTTATGGTTCAAAGCGTGGGAAAAAAGTAACGGCTTATAGTCCGAAAAATACGGTAGAAGGAACAGGTGATTTCTATTTGGTTGCCTTAATTACAACAATGCAGTTTGATCTGCTTGAGTGATAGCTGTGTTAAATGTTTTGCAAAAGGGTGAGGCATATGTGTCAAACAAATGTAAAATAGTTCATGCATTTGCAAGAGGTGTCTTCTGCTCTGCTGAAATAGTGATGATCAAAACTGAGTGGATCCCAAAGCAATCAAGAAAAACTGTAACATTTACAGAAAACGCAGCAAATTTCTCAAAACGGCTCATACAAACTGCACCAACTCAAACAGTATCGTCACTGAAATGTGAGGTTCACCTGGAAAAAAACTGTTCAGTTTATAAAATTGCATAAAATGTGTTTGACATATTTTGACAACCATTCCAACATTTTTGCTTGTAAAATCCTAAGCAGTGAAATACTGACAATTAGTTCCACAGGGAATGACTATTCAGCATTGGTAGAGTTAATGTCTTCCTGACATGACATGAGCAAATGATAAAGGTACAATATAGCAGAGAATTTGTTGTATGGAAGCATTGATGCACATCCAAAAGGATTTGCAATTTGTTGTAAGGAAGAAGGAATTACTACTGTGATTTCTAAATGTTGTGGAGGTTCAACTAATAGTTATTAGATCAGAGAAATGTAACAAAGCAATTAGAAAAATCACAAATTGTAGAATTCAAATTGGTGAACAATTAGTGTTTAGCATTGTCTCAGAGTGAGCTGAGATAGACAGATAAACAAACAAATCCTTTTCATTCTGACACACTTTTCCTTAAACTAAAAAAAATTGTAAATGCACATTTTGAAACCTGAGTAATGTTTTTTTTTTTTTTTTTTTTTTTTTGTGAAAATAAATCCACCAGTGGAGCCAGGAAGAGTGCAGGGCTCATTCTAATTCTTTTACTGTTGTATTTTCCTGCTGATAAGGTTACATTTTGTTTGTGTCGCTCTGTTGGTTTCTTCTCTGAGCTGAAAAACATGTACTTGTGATAAATTTTACACAGGACAAATATGCCCTGTAAGGGACATCTGTCATTCCTGATAACGGCAGCACAAAGTGAATTGGATACATCTGCAAATGCATTTGTTTCTAGAGTCGGTCATGGAAATGTGGCTGGTGCTCTCTAAAGGAAATAAAGTTTAATGCTCTCCAGTTTTATCTGTAGGCCGGACCATACGTTGTTTGCTCAGATTCGCTCAGTCAAAAAACATTTTTTAAACTCAAAGAAAATCCTGGCACAGGTGTGAGAATACCTAAAGCTAATTTGCCCCCCACACAGCTTCTCTACTGTGCACCGTCAAGCATAAAGCTGGCATGATATTGATGTGTCTGTGAATACCTGCCTCCTGCACAGGAGCTGATTTACAGTGCAGCCTCCTGATTGCCTTTGCACCTATGCAGCACAGATGGATGTGTCAGGATGTTGTGATTCCTTTGTGTACAGGATGTAAACTGTGCTAATAAGGAAGCACATGGAGAAACACACAGGGGAAGGAGAAGAGGAAAACACCTCTTTGCCAGGTTCTCAGGTGTACAGACCACTGTTAAAAAAACCTGAATGTACTGTGGTAAAAATAAGACTGAGATAAATTATTTTAATGTGACATTTATCCTGTACAATTAAACTGAAAAGCAAACAAATCTGCAAAACTGAAAGTTTGCTTGGTTTGAATCTATGTGTGAAAGTCAAAATAAATCTTTATCAGCCAATAAAGTATGTTTGAATTTCAGTTTCATCACTCCGTGACGATTGCTGCTCATCATGACTGATAAGTGCATCTCTGCCGCTTGAACATGTCAACCAAACGTCAGTAAGTGAGGAAACAGTTTCAGCCCAAAGTTCTGCTGGAGGGGACTGAAGAGGCAGCAGCACATCAAGTACAGAACCAGTCATATCCACTTTTTGAAATGTTCCCATTGTCTCATATTTTGTCTGACTGAAGGTAACATAGTTACTTAGTTGTGCTGTAAAAGGGGACAATATGCCTGGAAATTGCGAAATATCTCCTTTTTAAAGTTCACGCGTTGAACTTTTAAAGTTCAACGCGTGAACTTTAAAAGTTCACGTGTTAGACATGATCGCATTTTTAATGGGATTATTTATTTATAATCCCATTATAAATAAATAAATAAGTAGGGAGTTCTGAGAAAACAAAATTTGAAGTAGGACACCTTACAGGTCACCGCCTTTCGCTCTCGGCTGAACTTCAGATCTCCCATTTATAATGGGATTATAATCCCATTTATAATGGGATTATGTCTATTACATAATCCCATTATAAATAAATAAAAGCCGCAGTAGGGAGTTCTGAGAAAACAAAATTTGAAGTAGCACACCTTACAGGTCACCGCCTTTCGCTCTAGGCTGAACTTCAGCTCTCCCTCCACAGCGGGGCCTGCCCTGAGTTTTTATTTTAGTTAACAGTATACAAGCTTCTTATCGCATCTTGCACCCATTATATTTAACTTTTTAATCAGAAAAAGTTAAATACCTAACTTTTATGCTTAATTTTGTAATGTAATTTTTGTTTTGTAAGAACACCTTTCTCTTCTTTTGTTTTTATTCAATGACTCAGCTGTTCAGCTAGAAAAAGTCGTTGCTCAAGGTCAGGATGACTTTATGGCTTGTCATAAAAGACATATAATTACCTGTTCATAAAAGATACCCTTTGCTAAATCACTTCTGCTGAGTCAATGCTGAGTCAAAAAAATTCACACATTGGACATCCTACAAACACTTTGAATTGTGTAACAAGGAAAAACGGAGTTGTGTCACATCACAGGTAACAAAAAAGGAGTTAAAATTTCACAATTTGCGTCTCTTAAAAGAATGGAAAACTATCATATACAGTTTGTTAGCAATTATATGGCCGCTGTTTTTTCATAAAGTTATCTTTAAAAAAATGTTCTAAAAATAGTTTTAAAAACTGGATTGTAGCCAGTAATGTAAATAATCCTATCAGGACTTGAATGTTTTTATTTTCTAAGAGCCTTCTTTCTGTCACTCTTCTGTAAAGGCTAGATTTGTGGACAGCTAATAACTTTTCTGTTTACAATTTTTTCCCCACCTGGGTTGAGTATCTCTGCAGTTCATCCAGAGGTTACCACGGCACTAATAGCTGCGTCTCAAAATGCCAGGGCTGATACTTAAGGAGGACCCACCGATCTTGCTGAGGTTGCAGTCGCATCACTTTTTCCGTTTTGGGAAGATGCTTGCTCTGTGAAACGAATAATGTTTTAGACATATATTTTTATAGTATAACTTTTATTTAAAACTTCTCCACAGCTGCATTACTGATCTTTCCTTTTCTTGTCCTAGGTCAGGGGCGTCAAACTCATTTTCATTTTGGGTAACATCAAAATTATGAATGTCCTATAATTATTAATAAAACTAAATATTAAACTGGTAAAATATTATAGAGTATGACTTTTTTCATTAATGTAATTTGGCACTGTACAAATAAAAGTTGATTTGTTTTGAAATAATAAATAATATCTAAACAGACAGCTATTATCTTGACGTTTTCTTGATGTGGTCTACACAGTCTTGACACGTGGTCTGTGATAAATCACAAATAGGTGAACAAGTACAAATCCTACTTTTATTTTTTCATGAAAAAAGTGAACTTAGTACCATTTTTCTTTCACTGAACAACAATACGTTTTGTCTATTACATAATCCCATTATAAATAAATAAAAGCCGCAGTAGGGAGTTCTGAGAAAACAAAATTTGAAGCAGCACACCTTACAGGTCACCGCCTCTCGCTCTCGGCTGAACTTCAGCTCTCCCTCCACAGCGGGGTCTGCCCTGTAGGAGAGAAATTTCCTGTAAAGTTTTGTTGTTTCTCCAGCGTCAACATAGCTGCAGCACACCGGCAATTTTAAGCTTAATGACAGCATTAATGACAGCACTAAGACTCTCCTCCTGGCTCTGATTGGTTGTTCCTGATTAAGTTGTGTATTTTTGCAGATGACTGTAGGACTACAAGTAGAAAGTAGAAGAGCGTTATTTTATTTTATAGATTGTCTTTCATTTGTTCTACTGTCAGGACATTTTAACAGATGCATAAAAATAAATTTTCATAAAAGTTGCCTATTGCAGCTTTATGTGGTTGTAACATACTAGAGGTGGAAATACAGTGGCAGAGTATTGATATCTCTTACAATGAGAGTTAAGGATAAAATTACATCAAAAAATTACAAAACTAGTCCTGAAAACCACAAGCATACTTGTTCATAAAGCTGAGGTATTCTTTATGATTTTATCTGAACTATTCCTCCCTTAGGCTGCACAGTGGCGCAGTTGGTAGAGCTGTTGCCTTGCAGCAAGAAGGTTCTGGGTTTGATTCCCGGCCCGGGGTCTTTCTGCATGGAGTTTGCATGTTCTCCCTGTGCATGCGTGGGTTCTCTCCGGGTTCTCCGGCTTCCT
>CAEGAE010069968.1:0-21239 GCA_903067095.1 Girardinus metallicus | reverse complement strand
CAGACTGAGCAGCCTACAGCCAACTAGTTTCACAAGGCACACCTGTTAATGGCCGCTCCTTCTCTTTATTACAACGTGCACTTGTTACTGAACCAGGTTGGTTTTAGTGACTCGGGCGAGTCCCAAGGGTGTTGTTTATAGTTTTGGGCTAAAAGCAACCTATCAAACATTTCCACCTTTTACTCCCCAGAATCGACATCATAGCTATTTTACAACCATCAAAGAACTTTAAGGTGACTCATTAATTGAATGTCCACAACATCTTCTAGATTTTCTTTATGCTAAATATTTTTTTAGAAAGACATTTTTGCAAGGGCCAGTACAGCTTAATTCAGTAGCAGAAATAATCAAATAAGTAAAATCAATCATCTGGCCTATATTTCCTTAATGCTGACACTGAGAACTAAAAAGGGAACCTTTGAGGGAGACGGAAAGAGTATGGCATTTTGAACCCCAGAACTGGCCTGATGGTGAAGAAGGTGTTTCAGGAGGAGAAGCAGGAGGAGGCTCACAGCGCTGATCGATGAGGACAGGTGTCCCTGCAGGTCTGATGAGCTGTCGCCTCTGCTTGGGTGCTGGCAGGAAGAGTACTGACTTACAGCGGCAGGCCTCAGGTCTTACGGTGACTTCCATATATATGTAGCGGTCTTGTCTTGTGAATGAAATCGGGTTTCTGTGGGAAAGTTGTGAACAAATACCATCTTGCCTGTAATGGGTAACGCTCTTAAAGTTTTCATGAAGGCTAATGCTAACTGCTAGTCAGAGTGGGCCCAGCATTGATGGAGAGCTGCCATCTTAAAGTGGCGCCAATCTTAAATCTGCTTTCATGTGAAGGCTGTTTTGAAAATCTTCAAAAAGATTGTGAGAAAGATTGTCTCACAATCTTTCTGGTCCATTGAGAAGTAGAATGGTAGGAAAGCACCAATTCTTCTTTGCCTTTGTTCTTTGTCTTTGCCTTTATCTTTGCCTTTGTCTTTGTCTCGCTCTTTGTCTTTGGGGTCTAAACCTAGCTGAAAAGAGAAGTGCAATTTGAAGCCACGGGTTGGTCCCCTTGTGCAGGACAGTCTTCGGCTCTGTGGCCCCGGCTCTTCTTCAGCTGCAGAGTTCTTTATCCATCTCGATCTTGGCTCAAAGCTGCCTGGAGGATCCAACCAAAGGTTCCTCTTTTGCACTCACCTTTTATAGGGTTTATCCACCCTTTTGGTGCATTTGCATTGGCTAGCACTGCTGTTGTGCTTGTTTCATTGGCTGACTGCTTGAACAGATCTCATATCCATCACTGTCTTAGAGAGATTATGTCCTGATGTCTGCTCTAATGACCCAGGGTTGCTCAACGGTCCTCCTACGTCCGTTGCCTGCACAACTTTTTCTTTGAAAAGTTTAAGGTTTCCAAATAAGGCTTTCGTCATCTCTGCTCTCCTGTCAATTCCTCTTTGATTTTATTGAAGTTTAACTGTTTGGTCTAGATGTCACTTGTGTGATTAATTTTAAAGGTAACTTCATTTATTGTTACTGTTAAACTAAAATCTCCAGCATGGGGAAGTGGGATGATCTCGGTTTTCTTGACACCCCCTCCTCGAGGTCAGACTTTCACCTGCTGGGAGTCCAACACCCTCCTGCAGTTCTGCGTCCCCATCCTGTGGAAAGAGAAGATGTTCATCTGGGATGTGAAGATGCAGATTCTTCATCCTCAGTTGTCACAAAGGGCACAGAATAATCAGAAAAACTCCACTTCTCTTGACACCCCCTCCTTGGAGGTTTGATTTCTCCCATGAGGTGATGAATATCGAAGAGAACTCAAGTTGCTCTGATTCTGTTACAGGGACAAAAAGTCCTTCGCTGGATGAATTGTCGGTTCTTCAGGGTGTGGAAAAGTTCCTTAGGGAATGGAAGATGGGCTGAGGCAGAAGGCCTCAAAAAAATAAAAAACAAATCTTTGTCATTCAGCAGAGCAAAGCTAAAAACATAAGCAGCATGAAGCTATATCCGTAATCGTGATCCTTTTCCGTAGCTGGGGTCGTTAAGAGGTTCTGGAGTTGTCGGAGGCATCAGGAATTGCCCGATTTTAAAACTCCAGTCTTTGGGCCCCTTCATCAAAACTTACAGCGTTGAATATCTAGGACAGGTGCTCTGGATATCAGGATGAAACAGTGGCCGGGTCCTGGGAGGAAAGTGTTGACCCCTTCCCTTTCCAGGCCAAAGTATGATGAAGATGGGGGGGAAAAAAAAAAACAAAAACCAAAACAGTTCTTTCTTTGGGACACAGTTAAGTCCTCACTTTGCTTGTAGACAGTGTGGCTTGTGAAATAAGTTTCTGATGCCAGGCACTGAGGGTGACTACAGATTGTGGTTGGTTTGAAACACACATACACTGTAAAACATTTGAGCCGTCTTCAATTGTTTCTACTATCTTCTGTACTTTAAGTCAAACAGATTCAGAAAGTGTTAGATTTTAAACCTAAATGTGTGAGTTTATTTACGATAAATTCACAGTTGTAATTTGTTTTAACTATTTATCCATTTTGCAAACCTCCAAGAGTTAAATAGACTAGAGCTTTTAGGTTTGCACAAAAAAAAAACTGTTCACACTAAATGTTTCTGAGCAGAATTCATGGTGATGTTTAAATAAAATTCATTATCAGATCAGAAATTTTATTCATGCAATTTGAAACAAAGATATAAATTACTCTAAAGATAAAAAATGGTTACTTTAACTCAATATTCAGTGAAAATAACAGAGAAATATCTGCTGTTTACCTAGGATACGGCAGTTTTCTCTCTTATTGTGAAATAGTCATTTGGATTAAATTAACACATTAAGTTAAAACTCTCAATTCAAGACTATTGATCTTGAACAATTTTTAGACAACTTGTCACTGTGATTAAATGAACAGTTTTACAGAGTATATATGGCATCTTTCTCTTCTTTCCTTTTCCTTTTTTTTTCTAAAAAGGAAGACTTCCATCCATACCTTCCAGGTGTTGGGTCGTACTTCAATGGCTTGTTGCAGGATTGATATTAATGATTTTCTATGATGCCACTTCTTCCTCACGACTTCAGCCCCTGTTCCAGTTTGATCCATCAGTTTGTGACAGGAGTTCTTCTTTGGCATAGTCCAATTTCTTCAGGGCCCTCCCAGTCCACAGCCTTGAAGTTGTTCATCCTATCGTCCTGTAATAGTGGCCAGTCTAACACAGGATGGCATGGTGCTTGATTCTTGTAATGTTCTGGTTCGCTTTAGCTAAGAACTGGCTTGAGCACTGACCTCATGGACCCCGCTCTTTGTCAGTAGTACTGTGTTTCAGTGCAGTACTTACTTTACAAAATCTTGGCCATTGAATCTTGGCCTGCAATCACTGTGATTGCAGGCCGATCTTGAGCTTTAATCCAACTCTCTGCCCTGTTTTCAATGACACTTTGAGCTGCAACTTCCCCTTTCCTTCTCTGGGCAAAAAGGAGAAGTGTCTTCGCCTTCCTGCTTGGTCCAGGGAATGGAACAAACCTTCCATCTGCTGCCCTGGGTGCCCTTTTAATGACCACATACTTCACAGTCCCGCAGGTGCATCGAATGGGCTAAAGAGACATCCGAAAGTCCTGCTTGCTCAGTTCTTCACGGGTGTGTAGCACGCCTGCAGATCCCAGTGCCTTATGGATGCACCGTACTACCTTTTCCACGTACTTCTCTAGGACCACCGATCATTAGGTGTTCTGTCCCACCTCAATCCCGGCAGAGACAATTTTTCTCGGTTGCACAAATTGATCTTCATTTTTGCCCCTCCATAGGGCTTCTTTTCAGGTGTGCGACCTGTCGCTGCACCTCGGGTGTCAGGCCGAGCCTCAGTTCTGCTTTCTTCTTCCATAAGTTGTGATGAGCTACTTGTTTTCCTCTTGTGCTTTCAAAGTGCTTTTCTCGGGTACTTGTGGACTGGACTTTTTGTTATGACTTTAACCAGCTGTCTGTGTTGATGTCAGCTGCTGTTATTTGTTCCTTTCTTGCCGGATGTCTGCTCGATGGCTGCAGTAAGGGCTGTGTTTGCGTCCATCATCAGCTGATGATATTTTTCTCTGTTTCTTGTGCATGCTTGCAGGTTGGTCTTTTGTCAGCATTACATCACGAACCACTCCAGCCAGAGTGAGCCAACATTTCTTTGTCAGGGGTTGATGTGTCAGTTCCTCATTCTTGGTTCCAACTTTCCCACTTGCTTCAGGTCTGATTCACAGTAGCTGTGTAGAAAGCTGATGCAGTTCTGTTGAGGTCTCGCCGTCCTCATTTGCCAGGGGTTCTGGGTGGCCGGCTTCCTCAGGTTTCTTCCCCAGATTTTCCTCCCTATCATCAATCACTCCGCCTCCGTCTAAGTTTTATGATCCTAGATTAACTCTGATGGAATGCATCCCAAACGGGTGTAGAGATAATCCAGCTTATTAGAGCAATCTGAAGGACATATCCAACTGATTCTGAGGGCAAACAAACAAATCTCCTTAGATTCATGCAAACATTTTAGGTTGATGTTTGACATTGTCGGCCATTCTCCAAGGGTATTTTTCCTCCCTAAGCATTTGTTCTCTTCTCAGGACTCAGGATATCAACACGTATACAGGCGAGGAGGAGGAAGGCACAGCTCTGGTAAGAATATCAGGCAAAATCCAAAACCCATTCCCCATTCCAGCATGATCTTCCTCTACCTGCTGCACTACTACAGCTCAAAAAATTATGACATATAAAAATGCAATATGTCTTGCCAGTTTCTCCAAGTGAATCTCTTCTAGAATCATGACACAGCAATGTATTCCAAGCTTTTGTTTCTTGTAATTTTGATGATTTTGTCTATAGCTAATAAAAACCTAGAATTTAGTGTCACAGAAATTAGAATACTGTGAGATCGTTAATGGAAACTTATGGTGCCACACCATAATCGGCCAATTACCTCAAAACTCCTGCAAAGAGTCATTAAACGCTCTCTTAAAAGCTGCATTTAGCTCAGTGTCCAGTTCAGAGATGATACTCAAAGATTTTTTTTTTTTGTGAATGATTTTGAGTTACCTTGGTGATGTGCTCACAAATGCGCAGATATTTTCAACTACACACAGCAGTATGTAGTTGAATTGTAAACTGTCAAAATGATGGCAGGACTGAAGGTTTTTCCCGTCAGCCTTCCAAATGGACAGTGACTCTAACCATACAGCCAGAGCGGTTACAAAGTGGCATAAGGTGTTTTTGTGGCCATCACAAAGCCCTGACCTCAGTCCCATGGAGAAGTTGAGGGCAGATCTGAAAAGGTGCTTCCTAGCCAGGAGGCCTACAGACCTGACTGCTGGAGGTTCTGACCCATTCCTCCTGACAGAACTGGTGGAACTCAAACTGTTGAGAGAAGTTTCAGGAAGAAAACTCAAAAGATTTGATCCAAGTTATACAGTTTAAATCACAATTATTCCTGATACTGAACAAATGTGTATGCACTTCTGAAAGCTGTAAAACATCTCTACAAAATTCTTTGCTCAGTTTTCTCTCATTTAGAATTAAGTAGAAATAATTTTGGTAATTCTAACTGACCTAAAACAAAAGTTTGGTCTAATTTTAACTTCACAGTGAGAAAGAAATGTCTCTATTCAGTGTGTGTGAACTTCTAGTTTCAATTGTATGCGTTACTTTCACATACAATTGTAAGTAACCAGCCTGTAAGTACTCTTTTCAGGGATGGTTGCTGCAGCAACCAGCCTTTTCAGGGATAAATCAGAGGGCATTTTATGCCCTATCCTCAGTGTAGGGTGTGTCACTGACTGCGACACCTGACAGGTCAGCTGTCTTCCTATAATTGGGTAGGCTTTTCGATATTTATGTAAAAGACATTTATTGAGTTTTTAATAGAATTTTCTGATGAATATGTTTATGTGCTGGAGGCCCTATTGAAAGTAGCAAAGCAATGACTGTGTAATGAATCTTCAGTTCTCTTTTGAATGGAATTGATGAATGAAATATTCTAATTTGCTGTTAAGCACTTCTGTATTTTCTCCACAATCACAATCTGCAAGAAGGTCTCAATTTGTTAATCACTTAAAAAAAAAAATCTATGTGTTGTTAAACTGATGCTACCATATTCATCAAGGCTGTTGCTTCACTATTACCTGAATTGTCAGATGATATAACTGTTTATCTGAAGTTCCCATCAACATGTTGCCGTCCTCAGGGTCCAAAATGATCTTTTCCTTGTTTCTGTGCAGCAGCCTGGAGTGACTCTTCCCAGGTGAGCAGTCCAGACCGGGACGGAGCCTTTACTGTTGTGGACTCTGGTCATGGGGATTCCTTATCTGTATCGACAGTGGAGGTCCCACTGACCCCACACAGCCACCCGCCTACAGCCTTGCTCCCCATGCCGCTTTACCCGCTCTCGCAGCCACTGCGTGTGGCCTTTACTGCCTCTCGCACCGCCAACTTTGCACCCGGCAACCTTGACCAGCCCATTGTGTTCGACCAACTGCATAGCAACCTGGGGGAGATGTACGACACCCACATTGGTCGGTTCACCTGTCCTGTGAACGGAACGTACGTTTTCATCTTTCACATCCTGAAGCTGGCCATCAGCGTCCCTCTCTATGTTAACCTCATGCGCAACGAGGAGGTGATGGTCTCTGCGTATGCCAACGATGGAGCCCCTGATCATGAGACCGCCAGCAACCATGCCATTTTGCCTCTTTTTCAAGGAGACCAGGTGTGGCTCAGGCTGCACCGTGGTGCCATCTATGGCAGCACGTGGAAGTACAGCACGTTTTCAGGCTTCTTGCTTTATCAGGACTGAACTGGTGAAGGCTAAATGACCACCTTCCTCCAGCATGGTTTGCTTACAGCTTGCATTTCAGAACTGGTCAGGCAGCATGCCTGTGTATCAAATGTATGAAAACCAAAAACGGTGCCCAACTAGATGGTGCTGTCTACACTCAAAGCCATTTCCATTTGGGAAGTTAAAAATGGCTGTCATGAATCCATACAGTTACTGTAGTCAACTTTTTTTTCTTTTTTTTTTTTTTGCCCTTTGTCTGATGCTGGCTCAGCTGGACCGAGCTGTCGTCACGGAGATGTTAAACCCTCAGGTCCTGCAAGTAAAGAACAACAAGGTGGCCGCTCTTATGGCGTGTTCTAAATGTGTTTTGTTTTTTTTCTGAATGGCTTTTGGAAAATTTTCAGACCATGTTGAGTGAATATCTTCCTCATCAGGGACATTACTGGCATCATTGTGCTGGAGTCTGGCCTCTAAAGAATCCCTGCTGATGTGAAAACACACAGCTAAAGACAGGAGTTGTTGTGTTTTTTGGTGGTGGGTATGGTGTTGTACCAAGAGGTAGCACTGCTGACATGACTGTGTCAAGAGGTCCTTTGTTGGCTAAATAAAATATAAGCAGTATCCTTTGAGTCATTAGTTGTCTGTAAAGGCTACAGGGTGGTTTATGTTGCAGTTGTAATTCTTGGCCTTGCTCTCAACATGATCCATGCTGCTTAAACCAAACTGGTTGTCCTTTAAAGCTTTTCCATAAACTCTTATTTATAAAATGTAAATACAATAGCACTCATGTCCATATTTGACAGCGTCACCAAATTTTAGAAGTGGCATTTAAATAAAGCAATACTTCCAGAGTCTTTTTTTTAAATGGCATTAAATTACTTTTCCAAATTACATAGATTACTTTATGAAGAGCACCATTTTCTCCCAAATTTCCTAGTGTTCTGCTTGAAAGAATGGATATCTGAGTTAAAGCATATAATAAGATAATTATCTTATTATATGCAGGGAGTTGCATGGTGTGGGCGGTCTGGACCAGGTGGGTTTTGGGTCTGGTTTTACAGACACAAACAGCAGTGGTTAACAATAATGTATGTGGAACTATAATCAGAATACCATCAGATCATTTCAGTTGCATGTGAAATGCAAATGATGGGAAGCAAAGCAAACTACCCACAAAGGTCCTTGGTTAAGGGAGACCTGACACCAGGGGGCGCTCTTCAAAGTAAGACAAATAATTTACAGCCTCAAACCTCTGGATGACTGTACATCTCTGGGGTGCAACTTTCACCCACAAATACTCAGATAATCTGTGATGGAGCTGGACAATCGAGGCCTCTGAGATACAGGACCATGTTTCTGGTTGAACTTTGACCGTGACAGTACATGGAAAGGCTGTAGGATTATGAACAGAAGGCTCTGTACATCCACATTCCTGGCAGTACATTATCCCGGTACTATTTTTATTTTTTTTTGGCTCTGTTATTCGTTTTTATCAAAACAAATTTTGATTCTTAAAACCCATCAGCCATTTTCTTCTGTTAGGCTACGCTGAGCAAGATGCAAAAGAAGGAATTACTTCAGCTTTTCTGAACATCATCCAGATTTTATTCACCAGCTTTAAAAGACTGATTTAGGGAAACTACTCAGAGGACATGAAATGGCTTCTTGCAGCAAAACATTTACAGTTAACAGCTTTCATAGAAAGGAGCAGAATGATTGAAATTGATCCGTGAGTCTCTTTTTTTGACTCTCCTTCCCGCCCCCGTTTTATCATACTGGCGTGACCTATAAGTGCTGGCATCATGAAGAAGTGTGAAGCACAGAGGAGTCTCTCCCCATCAGGGTATAAATACAGAGAACCAGCAGCAGCAGTTACCTGATCCTGTTTCTGAGCTGGACACGAAGCCAACATGACATCTGGCACCATAAAGGTAAGAAAATACACATGTTCATTTTACATCCTGGTTTAATGGAACATTTAGTGGAACCCTTGCTATGATTATTTGCAGGGTAGAAAAATGGTTGAACACCTTTTCTTTAAAAAAAACTTAAGTTTTAAATTGTTTGAAGAAAATTGACTCTGAACTTTATAATTTCCTCAAATATTTCACTGAGCTTTCAGATCCAAATATTTTATCTAATCATTTTTATGATGTAGCTATTCTTTATTCATACATGGGCGAATCAGGGGCTTTTTCAAATTTTTTATAATTTTGCAGAAGCTGGCAGGGTGACGGTTGCAGCTCTCTTTTTGACTTGTCTCTGTATCCCACAGGGTCTGAGGGGCTTCACGTTGACCAACCTGCTCACCCTTTTGTTGCTTGTATCCTTCATCTCACATTCCTGCAGCGTGCCAAAAGTAACTGTTTCTTTTGTTTTTGTTAGTGTTTTTTTTACTGTAATGAACAAAAGTGTTAAATTGCAAAATTAAAAACTGGGTAAAACTTTCTTTGTTTTGTCTTCAGGGCTCATTTCAACGAAGAAACTGGACACCGCAGGCGATGTTGTACTTAAAAGGAACACGTATGTATTTGGTCTTTTAATAATTGATATTTAGGGTTTAATATTATTTTAAAACTATATCACTGTACTCATTTATTCATATCATTGAAACCTTTTCACATTTTGTCATATTTCTGGTCTTCAACGAGTCATTTGACAAGTGTGTAATGTTATCAGGCTAATGAATAATGGGAAAATATTTTTGAAAGATGTTTGCCAGAACAAGCAGTGAGAGGAAGTGAGCTCAAGCTCTGACCTGTGATGAGTACACTGGTCTCCCCCCAGAGCGTTCTGTCTGAAAATCAGGGCTCAATAGATATTAACCAACAGGAATCAACATCTGGTAAATAGAAAATAATAATAAAACTAATTAAAGATTGAAAAAAATATCCAAAACTTCAAGACAAAATAAAAAATGATTTCCATGTTAACCAACTAGAATAGTACAACCTGCTCTTACAGTATTTTGAGTGTCATCAAATTATTAAAATGAAAACTCTAATTATTTAGACAACTATATAGAAATACATTTGTGATCAAGTTCATTCTTAAGACATGATTATGTTACTTAAGCCTCACCCAGTCAGTGAGCTGCACTGACTGGGTGAGGCTCAAAGCACAAACTGGACATGTGCACATAATAATCAGGAAAATCATTCAGTGTGAAAAAGGAAAAGAGTTGGCAATAGAAACAACAGGATTGAAACCTTCCCAGTATTGTGTTTCTATAGACTGCCATGGTAACCACCAATCTCTCTCTAGGCTCTATGGTTAGATACTTGCTTGCTTATTGTTCTTTCTTAGCTTTGATTCATCGTTCTTTGTAAGTTTAGAAGGAAATTTGATACTTTTTGTCTTTTTCTCTAGCTTTAAGCCTCCATGTTTTCTTAACTATCTGCCTTCACTGAATCAATCTATCAATCTATCAATTTAACCATCACTCAGTTTTATTTATACCATCAGGTAGATTTGGTTACAGTGAGGTGAGTCAGTCTTCTTGCCAGACAGGAAATTTTACGTGAACACAACAATTAATATAACATGATTCGTAATGGTCTGGTGCTAACAATACTTAAAAAAGGAAATACAATTAAAACCCCTCAAATACAGCATCCTCTTTAGGACAGTTAGGTCATGCAACACTCTGGGTATGTGCTTGATGACGGAATGACATTGTAACATAATATGCAGTTCAAAAACGTCGATTTTGCATAATAACTTCTTTATACATGCATTTTATGATCATCCTGAGTTCCTGTCTGCATTTTGGTCTAACTCCAACAACATCATGCAGAAGTTTTCCAATCACATAAAACCCTACTGGACTGCACTGAAGGCTGTGGTTATAATGTGACGAAATGTGAAAATGCTTAAGGAATGAAAAGATTTATGAGTAATTTTATACCATAATATTCAAGCTCAAATATTTTAATGAATAGTTTGTTTTTACTAACACAGCTGGACAATGTGTTCAGAATGGCCATGTTTAATCCAAACTGTTGTTTGGATTAAACATTTAAAGGGGAAAAAAATTGAATTTCTAAGGAAATGAAACTGACTTGTAATACTTTTTGTCAGAGGGTCGTAGGTTCATCTCTGAGGACGGAAAGGAAGGAGATGTCTATGACACGCTACACTTAGGTACAAAAATGTTTATTTGGTTCACAGTTGAGCTAAATTAATGTTCATTCTGAGCAAGTTATGTTCATAGTTTGAGAACAGTCAAGAGTTCCCACGGTCTGTCCGCCACAGACCTGAAATCAGAACTCAGCCGTTCGGAGGACTTCTGATGTGTGTGTGCTTTTTGTTTTTTGTTTCCTTCAGAGACCCGCAGTCAAAACACAGAGAAGCTGAGTGTTGGCCAGGCGGCCACAGTGCTGCTCAAGATCCTGCAGCAAGCCAGAGAGGGAGGTGACCACTCAGTTATTTGCTGTTCTGTTCTCCAGAACTGGCTGAGGCTTTTTATGGTGTTATGCTTAAAGTTCTATGATATGATGTTTGTCTCTTTTTTTCTCTCCTAGCTGATGAAGCTCCAGATGAGGTGTATTTCCCAGTGTGGAAGAGAGAATACTTCTGACATCAACAATAATCATCATATTTAATCATTTTTGTACTTGTGTTTGGTGCAACACTGTCAAAAAGCTGCATTGTAAATATGAATTATCTCTGTGTTTAAAATGACATTTTAATAAACACTTGGGGATTATTGCACTTTAGGTCTGAGGTTGACTTAAATGTTTGAAATAAAATCACTGCCCATTCATACAATTTGCATCCATTAACAGTGAATGTGTAAAAGTCAAGTTTATTTGCGTAGCACAACAAAGCAGTTCAGAGTCGTTTGCATCAGAGCCCTGAGGACCTGATGGGGCCCCGACCTGCTGCTGCACACCTGGCATGAATGAATGGGTGATAACCAGGTTTCTACAGGCAGGCAAAGAGGATTCAGTTGTGCTGGAGAAGGACAAGCAGGGGCCGGGGGGCCACTGCTTTACATGATCAAAACATGACACAGTAATTATGTTGGGAACAGCAAATATGCAACAAACATATTTTTTCAAATAGCATCATCAAAATCAAGGATCGTTGTCATGAAATATACATCAGATTTATGAAGCAATGTTCCAGGTATTATCAGTCAAAAGCAGCTCAAACCGTCTGGGCTTTTAGCCTTGAGTTAAAGAATCTTAGTGTTTCTGAAGGTTTGTTCCTGATTAAAAGAACATGAAAACTGAATGCTCCTCTTCTCCATGTTTGGTTCTGGTTCTGGATGGAAAGCAGACCAGAACCAGAAATAAATGGACTTTTTAATAATATTCTAATGTATGGAATGGGCCTGTAGGTTTGGGTGATCTAGCCAACTAATCAGTTTAGAAAAACAGCAAGAGTCAAGGGAGGTTTAAATTTCAAAAGTTCATAGCTTTTGCATGATAAAACAAAAAACAAAGACATTGTATATGTTTATGAAATAAAGGTTAGAGAGATCCAATCATTTCCTGAAATATTTTGAACAGCATCTTTTTGTTCATGCATCCTGACTGGTACAACTACAGTTATGTGAAAGTAGAAGTAAAATGATAATTGTTACTTAATCTCTAAGTTTATTGAATGTGTTGGGCAGTCGGTGGAACCAGTAAAGATCCTGAACTTAAATTATTGATTTTAATTCCCTGACTCTCCTGGCTGCTTTTTCTTGCCTTCTGGCACTGATCCCAGCATAAAAGGAGCCTTGATGTTCAACCGGTCCCTCTCTGCCTCCTCTTCTTCATTGTATGGTTCATCATCATCATCATCCTCCACATCACTGTGGTGCGGGGTGGAATGGAGGGACGCAGAGGGAGACGGAGGCACTGAAGCTGGCCGAGGATAACGGAAACCCTCAGTCTGTGAAGACCACATAGAATGTCCTTTTCATTAGCAGTTTTTCCATCTACAACTTTTATGTGATCATTTTACCCTGAGCAGTTTCTTAAATAGGAAAGGAATGTGGATGACCTCACCTGGGAAGGTCTTATTAAATCAACAGGAACTCTTTCCTGGAGAAACTTTGCACACAAGGGAAACATTTCAACTCAAGTTCTTCACTTGCCTTTAGAGGACCTTTGTTATCCATCTTGTACTTGTCTGGGAAACTTCTGCTAAGTGCCAGGTGGCGGGCGTGTGTGTAGAACTGTCACAAGACAAGATAAATGCCAAAAAAGTCCATCAAAACATCTTCTATGTAGTTTTTTACTCTGTCCATGGATTAGTTTGGTTTTTACTTAGCACTTTTTTTCAGAACTCAATCACAAAGTACAATTAAGAACCTCAGCTAATCAAACATTATGAAAACTCTTCTGTTCAATTTGATTTTAAAACAAAAATCAAGTTAACACTATAAATGTACCTTTATAGAGTCCCTATACAAAGTCTTCACTCCCTTTGATGTTTTATCATTTATTGCTTTTACTAATCAGTTATGATCAACAAAATTTGACAACAATTTCCCCAAAAACCCTTTGGGTTCAGAGTGAAAACTGATTTCTATAAAAATAATGACAAATAAAATTATTTAAAGTAGAGTGTTATGTTAAATTGACTTTTTTCAACTTTACACCATGTTATAATGTTATTCCTCATCAACATCATGGAGTGTTGCTTTGAGTATTTCTTGCATGTTTGAGGTATCCTTGAGTCTCCCATGGCAACCATTCAGGGGTGCCTAAATGCTTGCTGTGTGGAGCTGCCTTCCCCACCCAGCTTCACCAGACTAGCGGCAGCAGCAATAAGAAAACTTCTGGAGGAGTTCCACCTCTGAACTCATCTTACAAACTACTTCTCATCCATCACTTCTAACGGTTGTGATTGGGTTAATGGGGGATCATTGTTGTGACGACATTCTTAAGGGTTTAAGCTCTATTTAAGAGTAGGAGCTTCTTAAAGAGACAAATGCTCAATGTCAAGGACTAAACTATGAAGCTGACAGCTGGAACAGTTTATCTGGAAGAATGGAGGAGAAGTGCAGCCTGAGAGCTGATAAATACACACTGAAAGGGTTAATATTAATGCAATCACCTCTTTTTTTATTGATCGTTGATTGATCCGTAAAAGCAACTAATAGGGTAAAAGAAAATCAGAGGGTACTTTTTGTAGGCATTGTTGATTTAATTTGGTATTAATGCTGCTTGACACAGTCCCACTCTAAAAGAGTTTTTGAGATTTATTTGTTAACAATAACACAAAGCTAAACTGTCCATCCCTTGCTCCTTTCCAGCAGAGAAAATGAAGCATCAGGCTAGTCATTAGATTTTAACTGCTTGTCATATTGTTTTGTTTTTGGAAACACCAGCGACTGGGACGTACTTGTGAGTGATAAGTCATTATAAAACCAACACCTCTCCTGCAGTTAAACTGTTTCCCTGTGTGTTAGAAACAGACCCTTCCTAAGTATCTCCAGTCCAGCAGGTCTGACAGCCTCTCGGTTCGGTTCCTCTGGATGATGCGCTGACGTCGAGACTGCTGACAGAAACTGAACATGAACTGGGTCAGCTGGTTGCAGGACTCCTCAGCAGATTTGAACCGACGGTCCACGATGTAGATACCTACGACAGAAAAGAGGTGTGAAGGAACTCTGACCTGAGATGAAAAAAGATGGAGCATTGAAGCGTCTGTGTATGTGTTACCATAGGCAGCAGGGTCTGAGACATGCTCCTCCATGAAACAGCCAAACCCTGACAGATTGGTGGTGACACTTGGTATGCCCATCACAGTACACTCACCTGGAAAAGACACACACCTGTAAGCTTAAAGGTTGGACTGCGAAGACAAGTAAATTAACAAAATGTAGTATCTCAATGAGGCACCAGCACCCTCCTGACCCCACTAGAGACAGGGGTGTTAGAAAATGGATGGATGGATGGATGGTTGGATGGATGGATGGATGGATGGATGGATGGATGGATGGATGGATGGATGGATGGATGGATGGATGGATAGATGGATGGATGGTTGGACGGACGGACGGAAGGATGGACAGACGGATGGACAGACGGTATCTCAATGATTACAAACAAGAAAACTGCAACAGAGCCTTGGTAAAGTATTGATAAACCTTTAACCTTTTCAAGCTTTTGTATTCATATACCTTACTTAACTCCTCAAATAAAATTTAAGAGTGCCACTTGTCTTTATAAGTCCCCTAAATATTAACTAGAATCCAGCTGTGTGTAATTTAATCTCAGTCTATATGCAGGTTGTCAAAAATAGGAGATGTCACCTTACAACTTAGGAGAGAACCAATAAAGTGAGCATGTGAGCACAACAGAACCAGTCAATGAAAACATCTGTAAGGTGGAAGAGCCCTTAAGGCTACAGAGTGTTGAAGGAGACGTATTGGTTGACATCCTCCAGGCAGTCAAGCCAAGATCAAGATGGAGAAAGAAGAGGACCAGAGGCCCACAGATGGGCAGAGAACTGCCTTGTGAAGGGAATTCAACCCCTAACCTCCCTGAACTGTGGCGTAAGTTGGGCTTCTCTCATCAGCTGTGGACCAGAGATGCCCGAGTCCAGTCCTCTAGAGCTTCAACCCTGCAACTTTTACATGCATGCCTGTTCCAACATGCCTGAGCCAAAAGGCCGACTTCCCTCACTAGCTAACTAGCCATTCTTTTGATGCAGGTGTGTTGGAGAAGCTAAACGTTGCAGGGTGGTTGCTTTTGAGGACTGGACTTAGCCACTCTGCTCAGAGAATTACAAAGGACTTGGTCATCTAGAGGACATTCATCCCTCAGAGGAAGAAGACAGTAGACTGCAGCCTGCCTTTCACCTAAAAAACGTTCAAGTTCTTTTCCAGAAGAGACATTCAACCTCCTAAAGCCTTCACTTAGATTTATGAGAAGTTTTTAAAGGTTGCTTTAGCCCAAAGTTAGCATAACAACACACCTGGGGCTCCATGTGAGTCACTAAGTAACACCAAATTCAGAGTCAAGAGCACAACAGAGGAGAGCCACTGTTCTGCAGGGCTACTCAATCTGATCAGTTCATGGTGGGCCACTCAGACCTGAGTCATCAGAAACCAGGCAGTGTTACTCAACAGACCAGTTACAGGTCCTGATCAGGGTCAAACTCTACAGGTTTAGGATGGATAGAGCAGGAAGTGAGGGGCATAGCACTGCATACAACAAAAAGCTGTTCTTTTGCTGGCATCAGAGGTTTGTCAGTGAATATAAATATTACTATGAAGACCAAGGACCACAGCATAAGTTAGAGAGAACGTTATTGAGATATGTAAAGCAGGATTAGGTTAGAAAACAAAATCCAAAGCTTTGAACGTCTCTCAGAAGCTTTCCTTTGTGTTTTTTTGGTTCTTCTATTAGAGTTAAATGCTGGTTCCAGGGAAAATAAAGAACTTTAAACAGATGAAAAGGAATCAAGCTAGCAAACTGAGAGAAAGGTGAAAGATAAACTTGACCAAAACCTGAAACTGACATACAGAAAACAGAAAGGAACAATAATGATAAACCAAGAACCAAAACATACATTAGAATGAAAATTTGATCTAAGTGAATAAACAGAGAAAGATCAAAAGAAGAATGTGTTGCTGAGGTCACCTACAGTTTGTGGGACCCTTAGTATGATGTCCCACAAACTGTTTCTTCAGTTTGTTCTGTGTTTTTCTTTTTCACACCATGTAAAAAATACATTCAGAATTGTTTTTGGGTAACATAATCCTGTAACGGTTATTTGTTTGTCTTGGTCCAGTTTGTCATTGTAGTTGTAACACAGTTGTGCATGATGCCTTACAACAAAAACCTGGAGGATGAATGGTTTCTAATGTTTCCCGTTGCACTGATTTAGTATTATTGGAAAGGTCCCATGCACACACAGCATGAGCTGCAGTTTGCTGGTCAAAGTCTACCTGGTGTGTATCCCCACGGCTCATAGTAGGAAGGGAAAACTCCAAGGTTACAGCCTCGGACAAAGTCCTCATAATCCATTGGCAGCAGAGGGCTGGTGGAGGACAAGAACTCAGGGTGGAAGATGATCTGAGAGAACATATGAACACATGAACACATGAACGCAATGAGACACAGGTGTAGCTGGCTTTTCAGTAAGCTAGGCTAGTTTCCTCTTTTGTTTTGTTTGAATCACAAACAGTTAATATTTACCAGGCAGGTAAATGGCTATGATATGACAGATTTTTCTTTGATGGAATTTCTGGACTTTTAGTCAAAAACATTTGCTAAGAGAATGTATTTTACTAGAAAACAAAATATGACATTGTTTTAATCACTGAAGATCAAATAAAAACAGTGCACTAACTATTTACTGAGCCCAGAACCGCAGGTTGTAAAAGAAAGAATGTTTAATGTACCTTGACGCGGTCGTTTCTGGAATTGAAGAGACCGATGCGCCTGACGTTGAACAGGATTGGATCTTCAGAGTCGTCCAGCATATTGTGAGTGGTCACTGGAGGAAGACTGTGTCTCTGAGACAAATCATTAAGACATACAGTGAGCAAAGTTTCTAGTTTTTAGGCTCTGAAAACCAAATAAAATGTGAATTCTTTTAGACAACGTCATCCGATACATTCAGGCTCATATTTGCTGTGTATCCTTTGTCCATGCACTCAACATCACTATATTGCAAAAACTTTTTCACTTTGTGTCAAATCATGTTACTGTAAACTCTAGTACTTTTAAATTAGATTTGATGTGACATACCAACATAAAGATTTTCAAAATTGTCAAAAGGAACTGAACAACAGAAGAGTATAGTTTTTGTTTTGTTTTGTATTAAAATCTGTTTTTTACTACAGTTGTGTGCAGTTGTTTGAGGCTATGGTTCAAGTCTTTTGGGGTATGTCTCAGTCTCCACCACCTCTGTAGGGCTAAGCACATTACCAATGACGTAATGCTTTCTACATGACTCTAAAACAGGTGACAATTCCAGACACAAAAGCAGAAGAAGTAGCTCAGAAGAAGTCCAGTCGGTGTCTGGAGGAATCTCCAGGTCAGCACTGACTGCAGGATGATCCCAGCATCCAGTCTCAGTTCAGCTTCTTTTGTGTTAAAGTTGCAGTATATTATTATTTTTTTTTAAAGTGTGTTTTTTGCTTATATGTTAAAATTATCACTAGTGAAAAGAAAACAGACAGAGGCTAGTGACGGCAGAAAGAAAAAAGACCAGGAAACAGTCCTCAGGTTTTCTGTGAATACAAGATGTTCTCATTTCTTCTGATAAGCTAAAACACAATCAAAATGTTTGAATTTTTTTCTTACAAAGAAATAGGTTATATAACCTATCTGTGAAAAGGACAAGCTGACCTGATGACAAGACACCAATGTTGATAGTTTGAAAAAGTTTTGAATGTTACTGTGTCTAAAAATGAGAGTTGTCAAAGGCTGTAGCAATTCATTGAATGGCCAGATAGTCCCTCTGTTTCTGTTGTACTCTTGTTAGCCCAGTAAAGAGTTGAACAGTTTAATTGCACGAGTTCCTCAGTCTGTTGTTCCTGCACTTTGGAAGAAGTAGCCTCCCACTGAACCTGCTTTCCTGGCTACTGGTGACAGTGTGCAGAGGGTGGCTGGCGTTGTCTATAATAGCCTGGAGTTTCTGTAATGTTTTCCTCTCTGCCACTGTTACCATGGAGCCCAGCCTTGTGCCGACCACTGAGCCAGCCTGCCTGACTTGTTTCTCCACCCAGGAAAGTTCTGCCTTGAATGCTGCTGCCTCAGCACAGCCCAGTCTGTGATGAGATGCTGGTGGCAGCAGACTGATGAAACAACCCCAGATGTTACACAGATGTTAAAACATCATCGGTGTGTTCGTGTAGAGTGTCACCATTCACATGGCCACATCTTCAGTTTTTTATTTCTGTATTTGGCATCATTAGAAAGCTTGCAATGGAGTATTTTGTGTGTCTACATTAAAATATTTTGCTCAGTGTTTAGTGTAACATGGCTTCCATGACCTTTAAAACCAGAGAAAATTAAGTCCCACAATGTTTCCTGTTTTTTCAGTTGAAGAGTTTAATTCCAATCATTGCTGACACACGTAGTCAATAAGCCTTGCACCTCTCCACTAATACACATTTATTTAATTGTGAATGACCTTTTGCTGATACTTTGTTGGTATATTAAGCTCTAACACAGATATTGTATTGAGTCACAGTCCAAAGTGAAGGTTGGCATTAATCCCATACTGGTTTTAATTACAGTTAAGACACTTGAATAATACTTTTGCTTTGCTAAGTCCTCCCAGAATAAGGCTCCATCACCAGCCACTAATAACGATATAACAAATAGACTCTACAATATGACAGAAGGTTCAAATGCAGATTTCATCTTTAAGAGAATTTTAATTAATGCACATCTTGTTACAAAAGTCTTTAAACTAAAGTATAGCTTTAAAATTAATAATAGGTGTTTCAATGTTATGTTAAGAGACTGAATATAAACAGAGCAGACAGGAGAGTAACTGTTATTGCTATCCCAACATTAACATCCAAATAACAAAATTCATCCATTATCTCAAAATGATGAGATAAGGGTCTTTAGGTGATGACATAGTCAAACCATTATTGCCCAGGGTTAACTATACAACCTTTAGTATGAAACACAAACGCTACAAGCTCATGATGAGACAATTAATCTGTTATAAAACTAAATACATTATTTCAGGAGAACACAATGGAAATAAATTCCAATGCATACAGTTAGATTTTGTACCTGTGTAGCATAAATAGCTCTCTTCATAATCGTCAAGTCATCTCTGTCCAGAATGGTGTTCATGTCTGGGATGTTTCCTCTGGAGACAGAAAACAGAAACATTTAAAGGATTTCCATTCACACATAACCATAATTACTTCACAAAATGTTTATACTCACGTCAGCAGAGATTCATATAGCTTTTTACCAAACTTCTCCTTCACAGTGTGAGCCGTGTCCCTGTGAGCAGCAAAGATTAAATGTTTCTTTAAAAGTACTTACTGTACACAAGTTGTGTGACTTTGATGGAGATGGAGGTTTGATGAGGTTTGTCACCGTTTACCGTCTAAATATTGCAAAGAGAACCCACCAGAGCTGTTTGCGCACGGCCTGCCCCTTCAGTGACTCCACATTGAAGTTGTTGGTTTTGGCTGGCATTATGAAGAAAACCACCACAGTCAAGTCATTTCTGTGGACCTGTTGAGAAAGTTGAGAAAGTGGGCTTGATAAAACTGGAAAATGGAGAATCACAATTTCTCTGAGTTGAAGGTCCTCACCCGCAGCAAGTAGTTGAGTCTAGACAGCGATTCAAGAAAAATGTCCGCTCCCTTGTTGGAGAATTCATATCTCCCAGCAATGAAAAAGAACAGGGTTCTGTCCAAGTTGAAGTCAAGATGTCTGCCAAAATGAAATTTTACAAACTGACATAAGTTAGGCAGTATCACAGTGTAACTCAGAATGATGTGACCTGTTTGAATTGGATCAGGCGACATCAAAACCAAAGAGCCATATCAGCTTACTGACAGAGCTACAGGCTTCCTCATGCTCACCCATAAAAGTGTCCTCTGACGAACTCCTGGATGCGGGTCTTGTTAGTGGAGTGCAAGTTCTGAAACTCGTGCATGGCTGAGAATTTTTTCACATTCAGCCCATTTGGGGTCACCACATCTACGCCAGAGTTAAACAGAACAGAGCTGACTTTATTCTACTGGTGGAAGAAAAGTACAAACAATACTGAGACACAGTATTTGCCTGCGTCTGTTTTTGCTTTAGTGCCACACTCAAAATATGTCAGAGGATTTTAAAGATAAATAAAGATAACCTGAGTAAATACAAAATGCAGTTTTCAAATGATTTCAATTATTAAGGGGGAAAAAAAATATCTGAAAAAACATAACCTGCTTCCTTTGCTGCACAAGTTGGTGCCTATTTCAGCAGCTCTCACTGATTTCTGAGTTTTATCTTTGTTAAAGTTGCAATAGATCACTTTTATCAAACAATATGTTTTTTTACATTCTGTGTTCTGACAGTATAATATTACAGATAATCTATGAAAAATAAATCAAGCTCCTCCCTGTGGCACTCAGGCATGGACAACCAATCAGAGCCAGGAGGAGGGTCTCAGTACTTTCAATCACCCTCATGTACACGCTGCTCACACAACTAACTTTGGCAGGCTGGCCATTCCCAGGACGGTTCATCTATCTAACATTTACACTTCAGCCTTGACTCCTGGATGGCATTAAATCAACCTGTGATCATAAAGAACCTCTGTGTTATGTTAGATCAGGATATGTCATTTAATGTCCATATTAAACAAGTTTCAAGGATTTCCTTATTTTACATTTCCTTTGAAATCCAGAATAGAATTTCAGATTTTCCTTCTCACATCCTTTAATAATCAGCTCCATCAAACATCAGATCTGATTGGTCCACATGTTCCTAACAGAGCACTTCTCTCTCTGACTGCAGGTTTGCTGCTGGTTCCTAGAA